>PYWC01000044.1:1234483-1254152 GCA_003182015.1 Tuber magnatum
GTAGCCTCCGGAGTCAAGTAGAGATCAATGCATATGGGAAGGGTGTCATAGATAGTCTAGTTCATGAGGTGCCTTGACTGTTAGCCACTGGCAAGACACCGATGCGCAGAAGGTTTCACTCTGGTGGGCAAAATGGAAATACACCGCAGAAACATTAACCACATAAGGTGAACGCCGACTAGAGTGTGTCGACACATGCATGCCCGAAGGGTGTGACAGGAGATGTGTCGGACCACCCTTAGCGGAGAAGGGTGTACTCAAATGGTTGGAGTGAACTGATGGGGGAGTTTGTGGCATTAGATAAAACTACCTGAAAGTCTATGCGAGAACTCTCCTACTCCAACAATCAATCCTCTCGAGACCTTAATTGAGTGAAGTGTCAGGCTTAACGATATTAAGTTTTACCATTTACTTTACTCCTACATCTGTGTGACCTTTTGCCAATAAGTTTGAAGTTGTTCGGTGCGGTCGCAAACTTGGGATCCATCTTCCTAGGGGTCCCCCCATTATAAGTGTATATGATTCCTAAGGCAGAAGTCCTGAAAGAGAACTTAATTATGAAGTTCTCTCAAATCCAGGCTACAAAAAAACATGTCCAGAGTAGCCCAGAGGATTGATGGATCCAAGTCAAGAAGTTGACAAAAGAGACAAAAGTGCCTATCAAGGGTTCAGCAAAAGGCAGCAGGACACACCCTGTATGCCAATAATTAATAGACGATACCTGCCAGAACGTAGATGATGATATTCATGGAAATAGCCATTGGGCTACTATAAGGCACCTGTGGGTGGATTGCCCCATGTAGTTGTTTATCAGTCAAGCATCGACTCATAACCAATACTGGTATCATAGATGCCAACTACACGAGTAAAGTAATGGTAGTCCTTGCAAACCTAGGCGACAAGAAATACCAAGTAGAAAAAGGAGATTGAATAATAGAGCTAACTATTGAGAAGATCAATGATAAAGATCTCCAAAAAGTGGAAACTCTCAATAAAACTACCTGTGGAAGAAAAAGGTTTCAGTAGTACAAACTAAGTAATAAGAGAGGATCAGAAGACCTCAAAACAAATAGAGATACATGGGATCACCACATCCACATTGGGAAAGTTTTACCAATACAGCAAAAGTACAGGAACCCTCCCACTATGATGGGATCAAGAACCAGTCACTTTAGCCAAAATCAATATTAGTACCAAACTGGCAATCCAACACAAGTACTACAAGAAAGACAAACTATTGAGCCAGTTGGTACCCAGAGAGTACCACTAGCACTGAGAGCTATTCCAAGAGAAAGATACAACAGAAGTACAACTATATCAGAAACGGGTAGACCCAGAATGGAATTCAAGAAGAATACGCTATTCTGAGGAAAAATGATTTGCCCTCTTGGTAAAATAGAGTTACAGGAACTCAAGACCTATATCATGCAGAACCTGCAACTAGGATGGATTAGAGACTACTTTGTAGAAGGAGAATTACCAATCTTAATCATACAAAAAAAGAACCAAAAATTGAGGCTGTGTGTCGACTATCCCCCCTCAACTAGATTACAAAGAAAGACTAGTACCATGTACGACTAATCTCCAAGGCTCCAGACAGATTGGGATCAGCAAAATACTTCCCCAAGCTCAACATCAAGGAAGCATACTACAATATCAGCATCAAACCAGGAGCTGTAGGAAAAACCACATTTGCCACAACATATAGAACATACAAGTATCTGGTTATGCCATATAGCCCAACCAATGCTCCAGCGATGCTTCAATGATAATTCAACAGAGTATTGAGCAGATACCTGAATGTATACTGCATTGTCTATCTAGATGATATACTCATATATTCTAAAGATAGAGACTAACACAGCCTGAGGAAGAATGTCAGTAGCATTACACAGGCCATACAAAAGTTAGAAATGAAGGTCAAATCTACAAAATACAAATTCTACAAGCAGGAAGTGGAATACCTCAGTATTATTATTAACTAAGAGGGAGTAGATATAAATTCAGTCAAAACAAGAACAATATGGGAGAGTGAAGCACCAAAAACAAGAGAAGAAAACCAATATTTTATGGGCTTCTACAACTTCTACCATCACTACATTGAGGGATTCACCCAAATGGCAAAGCTCATATGCCACCCCCTCAAAAAGGACATCAAATAGAACTAGGGGAATAAACAAGACAAAGTTTTTGATAACTTACAAACAAAGATAACAATAGCACCAATTCAAGTGCCTTTCACCCCTGAGAACAAAACAATGATTCAGACAGATACATCAAAATAAATTTACTCGGGATTCTATCAGAATAGTAGGTAGATAGAAAATGGAGTCTAGTGGCATATCGGTCTAAGACAATATTACTGACCAAGTGCAAGTATGACATACAACAAAGAGCTGCTAGTAATTGTTCAGGCTCTTAAAGGGTGGAGGCGTTACATCCAAACCACCAACCTTCATACCAAGATTCTAACAGACTACAAAAACTTAGTAGTATTTATAATGATCAAAGAACTAAACCACTAACAAATACACTAGATGGAAAAGCTAAGTCAGTACAATTTCAAAATCAAATATCAACTAGGAAAAGAAAGAGGAAAACTAGACACTGTCACATGAAGACTAAAAGACTAATAGCAAGACAATAATGATAAGAGGATCCCAAAGAACCAGTAAATCCTAGTGCCAAAAGAAAAGTATTTTGAAGCTATGGAAATAGTCGAAATCTGGGATAATATAAATGACACAATCAAGGACATCAACAGAAGAGATGAAAAGATACCAGGAATCCAAAAACTATTAGAAAAATGAGATAAGGAAATGAAAAACACCCTACTTGAACCATACAGGTAGGATAGAAACCACCTCCAATAGGGCAAAAGGATATGGATACCAGATCACAAAGAGACCCAGATAGAATTGATATGAAGAAACCATAACCTACCAGTAGTAGGACAGAGAGGGACAGCAAAAGCTACTAAGCTGGTATACCACTAGTATTATTGGCTGAAAATATGAGAAATGATCAAACGATATATCAAAAATTGCGACACTTGTGCATGCACAAAAGTTGTACAATATGTACCCTATAGATGACTGAAACCCAACAAAGTACCAGATAAGCCATAGAAATTCATATCAATGAATTTCATCACAGACCTACTGGAATCAGGTGGTTATAATACCATCCTCCTGGTGGTGGATCGTCTGACCAAAATGAGTCATTTTGTTCTGTATTGGAAAGACATGACTTCAAGGCAGTTTGCCCTAATATTTCTCAGAGAAATCTTGCACCTCCACAGACTACCAAAGAATATAATAATGGACAAAGGATCACTATTCGACTCTGAGTTGTAGAAGGAAACAATAGCAAAATTGGGCATACAACAAAGGCTAAGTACCTCATTCAACCCAAAAACTGATGGCCAGACCGAGAGGGTTAACAGCATAATGGAAGAATATCTTCCTGTATATGTCAACTATCAGCAAGATACCTGAAATAAAATTTCGCCCATGGTGGAGTTCGCCTACAATAATAGAAAATAAGAAACAATCAAGAACACACCATTCTACACAAACTACAGACAAAACTCCAAATACAAAGCAATAGATCATTTGACCAGAAGTAAGATAACAAACCATGAAGACATGGTACCACTTCATGAAATGTTGTGCACAGAGTTGATTACAGTACAACTATAGCAAAAAGAGAATTATGATTAACAACCAAGGCCCAATCCAAACCTACAATCAAAAGACATAGTATGGTTATTGCAATGAAGCATATGAACTGCAAGGCCCTTGAAAAGGTTGGACAACATTAAAATCAGGCCATTCAAGATCTTGGCAAGAGTGAGAGGTTATGCTTGTAAGCTTGGCCTATCACCTCAGATGGTGATATACAACACATTCTACATCTTACTCTTTGAACCTCACTCAGACAATAAATTCGTCTCACAGAAAAAACTTCTCCCTCTATTTATTGAAATAGACAAAGAAGATAAATATAAACTCAAACCAATAATCCACCCTTGCTTACACTATAGTAAACTTCTATACTATACCAAGCGGACTGGTTATTCTCCTGAGCATGATAAAAAGTAGTATCTAGCCACCAATATCACCAGTGCTAAAGATGTCATCCTCCTCTTCCACTAGTGCTACTCACAATAACTAGCTGTCCATCATCTATGGAAAAGCAAAAGAGAACAACTGGAAAGCAGTTGAAGACTGCCAAGAATTTGAGAAGAATATACTGAGAATACAGAAAAAAGTAGAAGGAGTGGCTGAAAGAAATGACTACGCTAAAATAACCTGAATTGTAACCGGTACGGATACACATATTGTTTTATGTTTGGTTTCACAGTATCGTTTGATACTTGTATTGTTTCGTGTGCTATCAGTTGATACACATATTGTTTTATGTTTGGTTTCACAGTATCATTTAATACTTGTATTATTTCGTGTGCTATCGGTTGATACACACATTGTTTTGCAATATCGCTCATATTGGAGATAAGCGATAGGCTGTATTTAAAGACCGCTGATTTCCACGATGGAAACAGCAGACTTCGACTGACAGTATTCTTAATATACTTGGTTGAACGGTTACTTCTTTGATCTCCTATTACACCCCTTCGAAGCCTCCTTTAGCAAGCAGCGCTCGCTTCGGGTTGACCTCGAAGCCATCTGCTCCTATCGTACTGCCACATGACAAGGGCCTGGCGTGAACACGTTACATGAATAGTGAACAGTTATGAGGACTGCATAATATATAAAGACATGAAGGAAAGATACAGATAGTGGTCTATCAAGACTACCAGAATGAGAGATTCAGACAGTGACCAGGAATGGGCCTAATCCTAGGAGCAACAAATATGGAAAGGGGATAGGCCAGACACCTCAACCTAGCCCAAGCACCACAAAATCAACTGGTAGAACTGCATGTATGGGTTCTGTCCCTACCACTAGCAACTAAGAAAAGAGGTGGAAATACAAGCTCCAAAGATGGGTCTGGAAGGGGGAAGGGAGTACAATGTCTTGTTTTGTAGAAAGATGTCCTGTGAGAGACAATTCAAAACCAGGATGAAATGATAACTCGACAAAATAAACTGATTGGGCAGCAGAAGAAAACAATCAACAGATGGAGTCATACTGTCAAGGAACTACAGGTGTTAAAGAGGAGGTTGGAAGAGGATAAGGAAATAAGGGCCCAAGTGAGCTGGGCCAGGAAGGGCATAGAAGATTGGCTGCTGGAGGAATACCAGAATATACAGAACTATGAGTTAAGAACCTGTAAGTATGCTATGGCAATTGAAGAAAGGAGACAGAGGAGGAAGTAAAGCGAAACCTGATGGAACTCAGGCTGGAGGGAGAGAGGAGCTAATGTTACTAACGGTAACAGGGGTGAAAGATTGGTTACATTATAGAAGACTCAGAACAGTGTTGAGGAAGGTTTTAGTTAGACTTACTGGTAAGGCAGATTGGTCAAACTTACCAGCAAGGCAGATTCATTAGATTTTCACACCATGACTCACATTGGGGCAATGGGGTCTCATATAAGTCATATTTGTGAGTCATTGATAGGTTTTTATTGGTTGATATACTTGAATGACTCATGGTTGTAAGTTATATGATATTATGACATTTGCACTTAACTTGGGTAGCAAGTCATAAGGTTTCACACATGTGATACAAGTAGTGTACATGACTATGGTAGATGACTCATGGCTATGAGTCACAGGATTAGGGTTAGTGTGAAGAGCAAGTATAAAAGGGGTCACTAGGACTGAGGAGGATGAGCTCTTCATGCTATTATCTTTGTATCTTCATACCTATAACTTTTGTAACCGGTACAGGTACTAGGTTGTTTTATGTTTGGTTTCATAGTATCGTTCGATACCTGTATTGTTTCGTGTGCTATCGTTTGATACAGACATTGTTTTATGTTTGGTTTCACAGTATCGTTCGATACTTGTATTGTTTCGTGTGCTATCGTTTGATACAGACATTGTTTTGTGTTTGGTTTCACAGTATCGTTTGATACTTATATTGTTTCGTGTGCTATCGTTTGATACACACATTGTTTTATGTTTGGTTTCACAGTATCGCTTGATACTTGTATTGTTTCGTGTGCTATCGTTTGATACAGACTTTGTTTTATATTTGGTTTCACGGTATCATTTGATACTTGTATTGTTTCGTGTGCTATCGTTTGATACATACATTGTTTTATGTTTAGTTTCACAGTATCGTTTCATACTGGTATTGTTTTGTGTGCTATCGGTTGATACACACATTGTTTTGCAATATCGCTCATACTGGAGATAAGCGATATGCTGTATTTAAAGACCGCTGATTCCCGCAATGGAAACAGCAGACTTCGACAGACAGTATTCTTAAATATACTTGGTTGAACGGTTACTTCTTTAATCTCCTATTACATCCCGTTCGAAGCCTCCTTTAGCAAGCAGCGCTCGCTTCGGGTTGACCTCGAAGCCATCTGCTCCTATCGTACCGCTATGTGACTAGGGCCCAGCCCGAATACGTTACATTTTTTTAACCCCAGCAAGTGGTTAAGAAACCTGCAGGGACCTGGTCTGATCAACCTACGAAAAGTCTAATGGCAAAGCTAGTATCGGTGAGCGGCAGAACCACGAAGGATTCGGCTCCGCGAACACGACACCATTGAGTCACTAGAGACTCGAAGTAGGAAGCAGGTCCCACGAGAAGGCCTTAGCAAGAAAAGGCAATCCAAGAAACCGAAAGGGCCAAAGAGCGGATTCTCGATTGATGAAGCTGAACGATAGCTAGCACGGGATTTGGCCAAGCAGACCTTTAGCGTATCAACTGTCGAATTAGCTAAGGCAGCAACTAGCCTTCCTGGGCTATTTCCCCTCAGCCCTAGTAAAGGAAAGGCACCAGCGCAACCACCGAAGAAAGATAGCATACCTGTCGGGACACCTAAGAAGGAAGAAGACGACGAAGAAGTATCAGATTACTCGGGAGCAAGGCAGCCACCAGACGGATTCCCCAGCGACTCTCCTGAAAGCTCCTCAGACAACAGTTCGAGTAAGGAAGAGTCCGAACATGAAATGTCCAAAGGTGAATCCGCCGAACCGCCCGGCCCAGGACCTAATATCAAACTTCCGCTGCCACCCTCTTTCTCAGGCGAAAAGGACTACTTAAAACCTGAAGTATTTGATCAGTGGGTTATAACAACCTCTCAATACCTGGCTCTACACGGAGTGGAGAAAAGTAAGGAAGGAAGCAGAGCATGCTTTGGAAGCTTCTGCACCGGAAAGGCAGAGGAAGCATACCACCAAGCAACGAACCACTTTGAGAGTGGGGAAAAAATCTGTGGAACAACCCTGATAAAGTACTTGAGAGAGAGATTCCAATCCTCGCGAAACAAGGAAGAGCTATACAAAAGGTTCAAGGATATCCAGCAAGTACGAAATGGCAAAACAGAAAGAATAACCCTGGTCGCGACAGATCTCTTGATGTATCATGGACGATTACCTACTAGAACAGTGCCTCAGTATACGCTGCGACAAAGATTGTATGAAGAAATGCATCCTAGACTACACCAGGAGGTAGAACCCATGGAGGAGGATGGTGATTCCTTTGACAAGATAGTCAAGCAGGCCAAACGGAAGGACACTATCCTGTATGAAACAGGAGTTTACCGAACCCAGGTGCCACAGCAAAGGAATAGCAAAGGATCATCATCGCGGGACAATACGAAGAAGGATAAACCATACCGCAAGGATTCAAAGCACAAGAAGGACAAGAAACTGAAACGACGCGTGGAAGGCACATGTTTCGAATGTGGAAAAAAGGAGCACTACGCAAAAGATTGCTATGCCAAAAAGGGAAAAGGAAAGGCCGCTAAGCGAGAGACTAGCACAAACCACATGGAAGCAACCGAATACGACGAAGTGGAAATTAACTCAGTGGAACTGGAAAGCCTGCGAACGCAACCAACATTGGCAATAAGGCTCCGTGATGCTCTTGAAGGAACGATTCACATAGAAGGCCACCCAGCAAAGGTACTTTTCGACACGGGAACAATCGGCTGCCACATAGTTAGCGCCACCTTTATCTCTACCCATGCTATCCCTACGGAACCCCTACCCCAACCAACAACAGTCAATATAGCTATGAAAGGATCCCGCTCTTCAAGTCACAAGAAATGTGGACTGACCGTAGGAATCGGGAAAAAGAAATGGACAAATCAGAAGATATTGGTAGGAAACTTGGCAAAATAAGAAACCCTAATTGGAATGCCATTCCTGAAAAGACATAATGCTCTTATCAGGTGTGGGGATACAGCAGTAGAATTTCCCGATGACAAGCTACGTGTGCTATGCAAACTAACAAGCGGGGAAATCCGAGCCGCTGTGTCAGATGCCACCTCAAAAGCATTGTGGAAGAATACAAGGATGTATTTCCGGACAAGGTCCCTGAAACGCTACCCCCAGTGTGTAAGATTAACCACCACATCTGGCTAAAAGATCCAACCAACCTACGAAACCAACCAACATACTCGATCCCAGGAGCCTACAAAGAAAAACTCATGAACTAGATAAATGAGAAACTACGAAGTGGAGTGTTTGTATGACAGGAAGTTCCCGGAGCAGCACCCATGTTTGTACAACCCAAATCAGATGGAAGAATCTGCCCCCGGATGGACCTGAAAGTGAGAAACGATAACACGATCATGGANTGTTTGGTTTCACAGTATCGTTTGATACTTATATTGTTTCGTGTGCTATCGTTTGATACACACATTGTTTTATGTTTGGTTTCACAGTATCGCTTGATACTTGTATTGTTTCGTGTGCTATCGTTTGATACAGACTTTGTTTTATATTTGGTTTCACGGTATCATTTGATACTTGTATTGTTTCGTGTGCTATCGTTTGATACATACATTGTTTTATGTTTAGTTTCACAGTATCGTTTCATACTGGTATTGTTTTGTGTGCTATCGGTTGATACACACATTGTTTTGCAATATCGCTCATACTGGAGATAAGCGATATGCTGTATTTAAAGACCGCTGATTCCCGCAATGGAAACAGCAGACTTCGACAGACAGTATTCTTAAATATACTTGGTTGAACGGTTACTTCTTTAATCTCCTATTACATCCCGTTCGAAGCCTCCTTTAGCAAGCAGCGCTCGCTTCGGGTTGACCTCGAAGCCATCTGCTCCTATCGTACCGCTATGTGACTAGGGCCCAGCCCGAATACGTTACATTTTTTTAACCCCAGCAAGTGGTTAAGAAACCTGCAGGGACCTGGTCTGATCAACCTACGAAAAGTCTAATGGCAAAGCTAGTATCGGTGAGCGGCAGAACCACGAAGGATTCGGCTCCGCGAACACGACACCATTGAGTCACTAGAGACTCGAAGTAGGAAGCAGGTCCCACGAGAAGGCCTTAGCAAGAAAAGGCAATCCAAGAAACCGAAAGGGCCAAAGAGCGGATTCTCGATTGATGAAGCTGAACGATAGCTAGCACGGGATTTGGCCAAGCAGACCTTTAGCGTATCAACTGTCGAATTAGCTAAGGCAGCAACTAGCCTTCCTGGGCTATTTCCCCTCAGCCCTAGTAAAGGAAAGGCACCAGCGCAACCACCGAAGAAAGATAGCATACCTGTCGGGACACCTAAGAAGGAAGAAGACGACGAAGAAGTATCAGATTACTCGGGAGCAAGGCAGCCACCAGACGGATTCCCCAGCGACTCTCCTGAAAGCTCCTCAGACAACAGTTCGAGTAAGGAAGAGTCCGAACATGAAATGTCCAAAGGTGAATCCGCCGAACCGCCCGGCCCAGGACCTAATATCAAACTTCCGCTGCCACCCTCTTTCTCAGGCGAAAAGGACTACTTAAAACCTGAAGTATTTGATCAGTGGGTTATAACAACCTCTCAATACCTGGCTCTACACGGAGTGGAGAAAAGTAAGGAAGGAAGCAGAGCATACTTTGGAAGCTTCTGCACCGGAAAGGCAGAGGAAGCATACCACCAAGCAAAGAACCACTTTGAGAGTGGGGAAAAAATCTGTGGAACAACCCTGATAAAGTACTTGAGAGAGAGATTCCAATCCTCGCGAAACAAGGAAGAGCTATACAAAAGGTTCAAGGATATCCAGCAAGTACGAAATGGCAAAACAGAAAGAATAACCCTGGTCGCGACAGATCTCTTGATGTATCATGGACGATTACCTACTAGAACAGTGCCTCAGTATACGCTGCGACAAAGATTGTATGAAGAAATGCATCCTAGACTACACCAGGAGGTAGAACCCATGGAGGAGGATGGTGATTCCTTTGACAAGATAGTCAAGCAGGCCAAACGGAAGGACACTATCCTGTATGAAACAGGAGTTTACCGAACCCAGGTGCCACAGCAAAGGAATAGCAAAGGATCATCATCGCGGGACAATACGAAGAAGGATAAACCATACCGCAAGGATTCAAAGCACAAGAAGGACAAGAAACTGAAACGACGCGTGGAAGGCACATGTTTCGAATGTGGAAAAAAGGAGCACTACGCAAAAGATTGCTATGCCAAAAAGGGAAAAGGAAAGGCCGCTAAGCGAGAGACTAGCACAAACCACATGGAAGCAACCGAATACGACGAAGTGGAAATTAACTCAGTGGAACTGGAAAGCCTGCGAACGCAACCAACATTGGCAATAAGGCTCCGTGATGCTCTTGAAGGAACGATTCACATAGAAGGCCACCCAGCAAAGGTACTTTTCGACACGGGAACAATCGGCTGCCACATAGTTAGCGCCACCTTTATCTCTACCCATGCTATCCCTACGGAACCCCTACCCCAACCAACAACAGTCAATATAGCTATGAAAGGATCCCGCTCTTCAAGTCACAAGAAATGTGGACTGACCGTAGGAATCGGGAAAAAGAAATGGACAAATCAGGAGATCTTGGTAGGAAACTTGGCAAAGTATGACGCCCTAATTGGAATGCCATTCCTGAAAAGACATAATGCTCTTATCAGGTGTGGGGATACAGCAGTAGAATTTCCCGATGACAAGCTACGTGTGCTATGCAAACTAACAAGCGGGGAAATCCGAGCCGCTGTGTCAGATGCCACCTCAAAAGCATTGTGGAAGAATACAAGGATGTATTTCCGGACAAGGTCCCTGAAACGCTACCCCCAGTGTGTAAGATTAACCACCACATCTGGCTAAAAGATCCAACCAACCTACGAAACCAACCAACATACTCGATCCCAGGAGCCTACAAAGAAAAACTCATGAACTAGATAAATGAGAAACTACGAAGTGGAGTGTTTGTATGACAGGAAGTTCCCGGAGCAGCACCCATGTTTGTACAACCCAAATCAGATGGAAGAATCTGCCCCCGGATGGACCTGAAAGTGAGAAACGATAACACGATCATGGATAGTCCATCGATTCCAAATCAACAACAGATCCTTAACCGAATAGGGTGAGCAAAATTCAGGAGCAAGATCGACCTAAGCGACGCATACTTCCAAATGCGGGTGGAAAAGGACAGTGTTAAGTTCAACTTATTCAAAACCCCATTCGGAGGATTTGTGAGCAAAGTAATGCTCCCAGGAGACATGAATGCACCAGCAACATTTATGCGGATAATGGAGGACCTCCTAAGCGAATTTTTACATCATTTTGTATGGATATACATTGATGATATTCTCATATTTTCAGACACATCAGAAGAACACGAAAAACACATGTGCCAAGTATGTGACCGGCTCAGAAAAGCAAAATTCTTTACGAGCAAAAAGAAGTCAGTACATTTTGCGGACAAACTGGAAGTATTAGGACACATAGTGGACAACGAGGGGATCCATGCCTCCCCCCAGAAAATATCATCCATTGCAGAATGGGAAACACCAAAAAACAAGAAGGAATTGCAACAATTCCTAGGAATGGTGAATTATATGGCCCAGTTTCTCCCACACCATGCTACGTTGACGGCACCGCTAACCGACTTAACGGAAAACGCCGAATTCGTATGGACAACGACCCACCAGACCGTATTTGATATGGTCCGAAAGCGGATTATCCATCACCAAGTCATGCGACCAATAGACATACGGAGCAAGGAACCAATTTGGTTGGTTACAGACGTCTCAGATTTCGGAGTTGAAGCATGGGTGGGACAGGGACCCACTTATGAGATGGCACGACCAGCCGTGTTACACAGCAGAAAGTTTACCAATACTCAGATAAACTATGGGACTACCGATAAAGAGGCCTTAGCGATAGTGGAAGCGCTTAATCGGTTCCACAATGTACTAATGGAAAATTCCTTCATGATAGTAACAGACCACCAACCCTTAACACACCTGCGAACGGCCAAGAACCCTAGCAGGAAACAGGTGAGATGGCTAAGTGCCTTGGGAAAACACGATGCGAAAATAGTCTACACACCAGGAAGCACGAACTATTTGGCTGATGCCCTTTCCCAGATTTACGATGGAGAATCAGACTTGAATCCACTCTATGTCCACGATTATATGAAAGAACCGGATGACATCTCGGATAACACAGTCCACAAGCAAGAATCAAACATAATGGAGCCCACGCATGAGTTCTCCCCTAATTCCCCTCCTTTCTCCTATACGGAGTACCCCAACGAGGCCCCTGTACCTCCCTAAAACCCCTGCTCAATCACTGCAGGAAACGAATGGGGTGACCGGTGTACCCTGCGAAGTACGCCACCGGAAGAACTCCAACATAGCACTCTACACTACTCACACTGTTACCTGGATCATTGCCCATATCATCAAACTGAGATCAAATTCACGAACAACCATCCTAGATGATGGGGGAAATCGACCCCTTACCCACTTAGTGAAGGACCGAGCCCCCCAAATACAGAAATCGACCCAAGCCCTCCGGGGTCCCCCGAAATAAATAACTGGGAATGGCAACAAACCACCGGCGAAAGACCAATAAGTGCAGGAGAAGGACCGCCCACCCTTGCCCAGCCGACGCCCAGGTCTTATGCAATTCCGGCACTGCTATACCCAGAAGCCCCGGCATTCCAGGTGCCGGAGCCAGAACCAATAGAAAACCTTACGACCGAGACAATAGCGGCATTCCGAATACCAGGACCTGATAGCCCACCACCTATTAGGCGAGCAGAACGGCTAGAAAGCCTTACCAATGAGACGATAATCTCAGTTATGCCTCTGACAATGACAGAATATCGGCGCGGGCTTTACAATCTCTTAGAAGACAATGAGGAGAAAGACCTACCTGAGACAACCAGAGGAAGCGAGATAGAAGACGAACACAACACCTTACAAACAGTCAATGAAATGATCAGAACATTCCGAGCACACATGGTAGGAGCATACTAGAATGAACCAATTTGGAAGAAGGTAAATGAGAATATGGACTCCATAGGAGACTTGTCCTCTTACAAGGTTGCAAACGGAATGCTATACGCAAAAACCAGATATGGGGAAGACTGCCTGTATGTCCCGAAAGGCCCCACATACAGAAATACGACGTTAAGAGAATATGTCATCAGCGAAATTCACAACTGAGGCCACCACAGTGTGGAGCGAAACTTACCGTACGCAACGGAGTACCTATTTTGGCCTGAAATGTGGCAGGATTTTAAAGCGTATGTGGTCCAGTGCCACACATGCCAGGTAAATAAGGAGCCTACACAATTGCGAGAAGAAAAGGCTCAAACAATTACCCTGCCATCGGAAATTTTCGAATCAATAGCCGTTGACTTTGTGGGACCCTTCCACAATTCATCGGGATATGACACAATCCTAGTTGCAATGGATAGGTTTTCAGGATTTACGTGGCTTATAGCTACAACGAAGCAAGTAACAGCAATAACAACCTGGGAACTTCTACGCAACAAAATATTTACACCCCATGGCTACCCAACATCTCTAGTAAGCGATGCGGACCCAAGATTTGAGTCACATGTGTGGAGACAACAGTGTCGATCGTTAGGCATCGAACATATCAAGGCGGCACCAGGCCATCACGAAACGAATGGACAAGTCAAAAGGAAAATTCAAGAATTGAAGACAGCTCTCCGAAACCTAGTCAACGCCAGACAAAATAATTGGTTTGATGCCATACAAGAGAAAGCAACATACCTGAATGCGGGATGGTCAGAAACTCTCGGTATGTCACCATATAAAGCCATTTTTGGAAAGAATTACCCACTACTTCCCCTAGCAAACTTCAAGAACTCCACAGTACTGGCTGCCGACGAATTACCAAACAGGCACCAAGCAATCCGGAACGCGGCATTCAATGCGATTAAAATGGCACGCTTTAGAAGGATGAGAACGGCAGCAAAATGACGCGGAGACCATACACCGATAGGAAAGGGTAATCTGTTACTAGTATACGGAAGTTTATTCGCAACAGAATCTGGACGTAGCAAGAAATTGCAACCGCGCTGGCGTGGACCATTCAAGATAATCGGATATGATGAGCATACACAAAATTACACAGTAGAAATGGATGGCAGAATGTGCAGAAACCGAGAAGCGACATTCCATGCATCCACCGTGAAAAGATACCGCCCTAATGATGATGTCTCCTTCCCTGCCAGGAGCCACGCAAAACCACCCCCAATCGTGGTAAATGAGAAACCGGAATAGGAAGTGGAAACCATACGAGACCACAGAAGACGATATGACTGTGGCCAATTCCTAGTGAAATGGGTGGGGTACCCGGAAACAGAAAATAGCTGGGAACCCCTTGAGGGATTGGAAAATGCGATGGAAGCCGTTAATCAATGGTGGGAAGACAACAAACCGGAGGATGAGCTACCCCCTATGATAAACCATGTGACGGTGGCGTGGAGCCCAACCCTACCAGAAATCCAACATCTGCGCTCGGACAGGGACCAAGGGATACAGGACGGATTCTGGTCAGCACACTTCGTGAGCGATTTCGAAAGCAGCGAAGATGAAAATCGGGTAATGGAAGATGAAGCGGCACACCTAGCCCGGCTGGCCGAGGCGGAGTACTGGCAGTAGCGAAAAGGAAAAAACACTCCATCCAACAGCCTTACGATGTCAAACTATGAGCAAGTGCCTTGGAGACTGCGCCAGCAGCTAATGGGACTGTTGGTGAACCGTGATATTATCCCTAGACGATACCTTACACACCGACTATTCATACACATCTGCGACAAATGCTTAGAAATAACAACAGAATCGACAGGACGAATGTGGGGAGAATCAGTGTCCGATGTTTTCTGCTTCGCTAGTGGGTGCTACCTGAGCACGGAAAAATGTGATTGTTGCATGGAGACGGAAGAAACCGAAATTAAGCAGCACCCCCCTTTTTCCTAAAAAGACCTAAGCGAGGCCGACACCTAAGCGAGGTCAACACCTAAGCAAGGTAACCACCGGAACATAAATACCATCCACCAGCCCTCTAAACCGCCAAAGAAAACAGATCACACTACCAGATCTCCAAACCTTTAACCTCTTACAAAACTTCACCCTATTACAACTTACCCTTACGCGAAAAGAAACAAAATGTCAACCTACGCAGAAGTCAGCATAAAGGGACGAGACCTCATTTTGGGGTACCTACTTTACTGAGAAATAATTCCAGAAGATGCATAGTGGAAGATATTCTATATCAATCACTGCGCAGATTGCGGACGAATCGATGTCAAGACGGAGGAATGGAAGGACTGGATAGTACGGAACTTCGTGGACCTGCCACACTACTGGGAGTCAGGTTGCTTTGTGCATGAAGCGCCATGTGGGGAGTGTTTGGAGAGATGGTTGGAAGGTGCGAAATGGATGTTGCAGGATGAAATGAGATTGTTGCAGGATAGCGATGACGATGAGGATGGGTCCTAAGCGGACTTTCCAGAGAATAGCGGAGTTACCAGCTATTAGGATTTTATTAGGTTGTTTTATTTGGTGAAATTGTTATTTTATTTTCGGAGTGTAACCGGTATGGGTACTAGGTTGTTTTATGTTTGGTTTCACAGTATCGTTTGATACTTGTATTGTTTCGTGTGCTATCATTTGATACACACATTGTTTTGCAATATCGCTCATACTGGAGATAAGCGATATGCTGTATTTAAAGACCGCTAATTCCTGCGATAGAAACAGCAGACTTCGACAGACAGTATTCTTAAATATACTTGGTTGAACGGTTACTTCTCTGATCTCCTATTACACTCCGTTCGAAGCCTCCTTTAGCAAGCAGTGCTCGCTTCGGGTTGACCTCGAAGCCATCTGCTCCTATCATACCGCTACGTGACTAGGGCCCAGCCCGAACACGTTACAACTTTACTACTCTACTCTTTGCCTTCATGGTAACATTGTGCACATACTCCCATGAGAGAGTTATATGATAGAAGCCTTGAGCACTTAGCTATCCAACTCAGAAGAAGAAGCCGAGTCTCAGACAAACAAGACTTGGGTATCATTGCCTATATTAAAAAGTACACTGACCAGTAGAAAACATTACAGTTCAAGTAGTTCCCTTTTATTGATATTGACTTGTTACCAGTAGGCCTTCTCATGACTCCAACTTGTTATAGCTCTTCAGATATGGCTAAATGATTGTCTTTTAGACACTGCCATCTCATCAGGAATTCTTTTATACATATCTCTACAATTAACTAACAAAATACCTCCATCTGACTTCAGTATTATAGCTGAAAATCCCCTCTTGAGAATTCTGCAATAATCTCTCTGTTAGAGGCCTTAGCTGTAGCAGTGTAAGGAATTTTAACTGACCGTCATATTTGATACTTGGCTGTTCCTCACCATACCTGGTACAATATCTGGAACCCAGGATCAATCATGTACCTCTTGTGTCAATTGTTACATGACTTAGCCTTATTCTAGACCTGTTCAACTTATATGTAACAATCATCCTAGAATATCTTTCATCCTTGAATATGATAGCAGATATTCTTACCAAACCACTTACCCAGGATTTATATCAGAACCATATTAAGGCCTTGGGACTTTATAGACCTCTAGAATAGTTTTCCCTTTTCTTAACTTATATTTTTCCTTCTTTTCTTACCTTTACAGTTACTTTTGTAAGCAGTACTCTTTTTTCCTATCACTTGCAACATGATAGGTTTTTAATAAGGCTTACCAAATTCTCTGTTTTACACCTTATGCTTGGAACAAGCTTCTTGTCTTTCATAAGACCAGGGATGGATAGTGTGAGGAAGGGTGGGAGTGTTGAGAAATGGTCCTCAGAGTGGAGTTATACCGAGAGAATTGATAGAGCTTCCTACTCACTATTGCATATATGACGATATACGTAGAAGTGGGTATTCCACATCATGGCTTGTGTCATCACGATAGGGTATATATATACCATTCCTGTTCCGCTTAGCTGGCTAGACGAGAGAATAAACAATCTTTCGCTGCACAATCAAAAGTGTCCACTTCGTAATACACACAACCACTAATCCACGGGTGATCTTTCATGACCGCAAGTGTCGCCTTAGATCAGAGCTTGTGATTGAGTGCCCCGCTGAAGAATACCCGGGTCCTAAACTCAGTAAAAAAAAAAAAAAAAGGAAGGGGGGGGGGGGTGCCGCTGGCGCAAACGGGAGAATATAATTTAGCTGAGAGTCCGGCTTTTGAAAAACCGTTCAAGGGGGAAAAGAATTCCTATGGCATCGGGAAAAGTAAACAAGAGCTAAATCTTGGATGTCATCGGCTTTTTCTTCATACCCTCATCTTTAATGCTCTTGATCTCGTCGGGTTGAACCACACACACACCTCCACTCCCACGGACTACAGGCCATTGCTCGAATCTCAAGACATAACTTTGACTCCTACAGCCCATAATACCTTCCTCCTCCTACCCTCCATTGAGTCTTCCGAAAGGTCACAGGGCGTTACGGAGCTTATCCTCCCCATTATTCATTTCCAGAGTAGTTCCCCCGCCAAGCTTCTCAAATACCGAGTCAATCAACATGTATCACTCGAGCAGGAAATATCCCAACCACTCTCGTCAAAAATCTGTACGAGCCCATGTTGATGCTGCAGTCACGTCCTAATCCACCACAAATCCCACCTCACGACATGAAGGGGAAGGGGGGGGGTGGATGAGAGTGGATGGCAAGGAAATATACTAATCTTTCGAGCCAAGAAGCGTCATAGCCCCGCCCAATACGCTTTCCCCTCTTCTCTCTACGTTGCCCACAGCCCGGAAGAAACCGAACAGGATGATGCGCCATTCTCTGCAAAGCGCAAGTACCGCTCGAGGTCTCTGGTTCCCACTTTTTTTTTTTCGCAGTCCCCCGCCTAATGGAGAGATGAGAGGCAAGGGGGCTAAATATCCTCGCCAAGTTCAAAAAGTTTTCCGGGCACCTTAAGCCTAAAGCCCCACAAAAAACACGGTTCCATTGGGCCCCAAGGCACCCACGATGTCTGTAAAATTCCCGAGATGAGCAGATGAAGCGAGAAGATGGGAATGACCCAGAGGGTGGAGAGGGTATGACAGGAAGGGACGCGGAAGAACCAGATCTCAGTTCCTTCGGGTCTGCCAGGCACCGTACTGTCTTTTCCTCCTGGCTACCGGGCCCAGTGGTGGGTCCGGTGTCAATTAGGCGGACACGAGCGAGCACGTGATGCTAGGGTACATGAAGAGCAAAACTGGTGGTCCGGAAAGGGTGCCTCAATGTTAAGCAATCTTCTCTCGCAGGCAATAACCAACTGCAAAAAGGCAGGCTATGGGCGCCTTCGTCTTGGATGAAACCTTACCCTCTCGCGCATCCACGATTTTAAAAGTCCCCGATCAAAATGTCTCCGAGTGGCAGGTTATCAAAGGCGCAGGAAAGTGGAAAAGAAGGGATAAGGGAAGAGAAATTACCGTGGCGGTCATGCCCTCGACTGTGTTTGTGGTGGCCCTTCCAGAACAGACACCTCCACGAACACCTCTGGCAAAAGTTGCCTTACCCAACCAAACCCATCTAAAACTACCTAAGGCATGCATACATACAATAGTATGCACAAAAACAATCACATTTTCGTCCCCACAGCCCTCAGTTCGGTGGCGAAGTGAGGCTCATAGAGTCTCACTCGGTTCGAGTTCAGAGTCACTTTCTCGAAATGAGGCGTTCAAGGCGGAATCAGCCCCTCTGGGGGAGGGTACTGGGGTGTGTTTGAAAGGTGGCTTGGTATTCCTAAGTCTGGAAGAAGAAGAAAAATACACTTCTGCTAACATCACAGGCACTAGTTAGAGCTGCGAACCAGGCAGCTCGCGCGTGGGTTATCCCTCTACCTAACTATGTATGATTTATACCAGTTCATATGTGGGCTTAACTAACCCACAACACCCCCCCCCCACAAAAAAAAAAAAAAAAAAAAAAACTGAAAGGTTTCCGCCAGCACACCAGGGCCGATGGCCATATCAGAATTCTGGTCACAGAACCTCACTCGATATTGCCTGCCGGCTGCCTGATGGCGCAGCACGAGCGCTGCCTACTAGGTGAGTCTTTGTGAGATGAAGCTCCAGGCACGAGGTATAACAGGGCAACACGGCATCACAAGTGGAAAACAAAAGGTGCAGCTAGAGGATGAGGGTTACAAAGCGCCTAGCGTGGACCACGCCTTTAGTGCAAGAGAACTTTTAGTTCTTGTGCAAAAAAAAAAAAAAAA
>PYWC01000044.1:1260628-1290235 GCA_003182015.1 Tuber magnatum
CGCCACCCCGACACCCTCGGCGGTGGGACAAAGTAATTATTATGCAGAACGACGAGGTCTACCAGGCCACTACGGCCATCTTGAGGTCTCTCACCAAGGGTGATTACCAGACCCCCGGAGACGATCCCAAAATCTGCTTACCTGGGTACGACACTTTTGAGAAGCGAACCCTAGAGCGAGAACTACTTTCCTTTGTCCATCGATTTCGACATTTAGAGGCAAAGGTTGCTACTGCCAGTCGGAATTTTCCAGATACACCAAATGAAAATGGTGCTTCATCATCTCCCTTTGGTCTCGGCACTACGGGCCGTAATCCCTATCCCATCCCCATCAATGGTGCTTTGACTGGCGGCCGAAGGAATGGTGGCAGCCCGGCAAGTGATGCCAGTGATCAGTCTAGTCAACTCGAATTTCTTCATCAACATGTGAAATCTCAAGAGCAGGAGATTCAAGAGAACCGGAAGATAATGAAGAATTTAATGGAGGAGGCACAGAAAGCCAAGCAAGCTCCACAATTACCAATAGACGGGGCCACTAAAGTAGAACGACTCCAAAGGGAGCTCAAAAAGTCACAGCAGGCGAACGAGGCTTTCTCGAAAGCTCTCCGTGAGATTGGAGAGATTGTAACGGCCGGTACGTTTTCACCCGTCATCCTAAAATAGATTCTGTGTGATTGCTTGGGAACAGTCGCTGACTTTGGGACGAACGAACCGACAACAGTGGCCAAGGGCGATTTGAACAAAAAGGTTACTGTTCATGCTATAGAGATGGACCCCGAGATAACTACGTTCAAGAATACCATTAACACGATGACGGATCAATTGCAAACGTTTGCCAGCGAAGTGTCCAGAGTAGCCCGAGAAGTGGGGACTGAAGGGCGGCTCGGTGGACAAGCCAAGATCGCAGGAGTCGAGGGAACTTGGATGGAATTGACCAACAACGGTATTTACACAGCATTTACACAAAACCTACACACTTTACATCCTTGCATCGTTCCTTTTGCGTTGTCCCGGCACACATTGCCAGTGCAGGATGGGATATATGACTATTGGTTGCTGACACGCGGTATGATTAGTTAACGTGATGGCTTCCAACCTCACCAACCAAGTGCGAGAAATTGCGGACGTAACCACGGCCGTAGCCAATGGCGATCTCTCCCGGAAGATCCATGTGCACGCGCAAGGGGAGATCTTAGAGCTTCAGCAGACCATCAATTCTATGGTAGACCAACTTCGTACTTTTGCATTTGAAGTCACTCGTGTGTCTCGGGAAGTAGGAATCGATGGTATCCTCGGCGGTCAAGCTGAAATACGCGAGGTGATTTTTCCTTCTTTACATACCATAACAAAATCAATCTTAATGATATGTTCTTGGTGTTCAGGTCAAAGGAACATGGCGAGAGCTCACAGACAACGTCAATGCTATGGCCGCCAATCTCACGGATCAAGTCAGAAACATTGCTGCTGTTACCACTGCCGTCGCCGAAGGGGATCTCACCAAGAAAGTGAGCGCATTATGCAAGGGGGAAATCCTGCAGCTTAAGGAGACAATCAATAAGATGGTTGACCGTCTTCAAAACTTCGCTACTGAGGTCACAAAGGTTGCTCGGGAAGTCGGAACGGAAGGCAAGCTCGGTGGACAGGCTCGTGTTGAGGATGTGGAGGGCACATGGAAGTCTCTCACTGAGAATGTCAACAGCATGGCTCGTAATCTTACCACCCAAGTGCGGAGCATCGCCTCCGTTACTACTGCCGTGGCGGAAGGAAACTTGTCGCGGAAGATTGATGTACATGCTCAGGGGGAAATTTTACAGCTTAAAGACACTATCAACAAGATGGTCGAGCGTTTGCAGAACTTTGCTACCGAGGTCACTAAGGTTGCTAGAGAGGTCGGAACCGATGGTATCCTGGGAGGGCAAGCAAGGGTACGGATTTCTCCTAGGTTGCCCCCCAAGATAGGTGGTGTGTTAATGACACCCTGTGATACAGGTACAAGATGTTGAAGGGACATGGAAGGATCTCACCGATAACGTCAACATCATGGCCAACAATCTCACGACACAAGTGAGAAGTATCGCCGATGTCACCACCGCCGTGGCTCAGGGCGATTTGAGTCGAAAGATCACTGTGCATGCTCAAGGAGAAGTCTTGGCCTTGAAATCGACAATTAATAAGATGGTTGATCGGTTGGAGGTCTTCTCGCGAGAGGTCAAGCGGGTAGCGAGGGATGTGGGGATTGATGGCAAATTAGGTGTGCAGGCTGAAGTGAACGATGTCGACGGATTATGGAAGGAAATCACCAGCAATGTCAACACTATGGCCCAGAATCTTACCACCCAAGTTAGAGCCTTCGGATCCATCACTGCCGCCGCGGCAGATGGGGACTTTAATCGCTTCATCACTGTTGAGGCTTCTGGCGAAATGGATGCTCTCAAGACCAAAATCAACCAGATGGTGTTCAACCTCAGGGATAGCATCCAGAAGAATACCGCTGCTCGTGAAACTGCGGAATTGGCGAACAGGACTAAATCCGAATTCTTAGCCAAC
The DNA here is from genome assembly GCA_003182015.1 of Tuber magnatum. NCBI lineage: Eukaryota > Fungi > Ascomycota > Pezizomycetes > Pezizales > Tuberaceae > Tuber > Tuber magnatum. The sequence continues at coordinate 1,263,175 of PYWC01000044.1, forward strand.
ATGTCGCACGAAATAAGAACACCAATGAATGGTATTATCGGAATGGTACGGCTCATCTCTCCAGCGGGAAATGATTGTTGAGAAGAAACTAACATTTATCCAGACGCAACTAACTCTCGACACCGATTTAACACAATACCAACGAGAGATGCTGAACATCGTTCACAACCTTGCCAATAGCCTATTAACTATTATTGATGACATCCTCGATATTTCAAAGAGTATATCCCAGAACCCCCGTGACACTATTCATTTGTTCCCTAACATCCTTTTAGTTGAGGCAAACCGTATGGTCATGGAAGAGATTCCATTCTCATTGCGCGGAACAGTTTTCAACGCCCTGAAGACCTTAGCCGTCAAGGCAAATGAAAGGTTCTTGGATCTCGTGTACTGTGTCGATAATGTCGTCCCAGATCACGTTGTTGGCGATTCTTTCCGTTTAAGGCAGGTTATCTTGAACCTTGTCGGGAATGCCATCAAGTTTACGGAAAGCGGGGAGGTCAAATTAACCATCCGACAACACGATCAATCGCGGTGCTCGGATAAGGAATATTGCTTTGAATTCTCTGTTTCGGACACCGGTATCGGAATCCAGTCGGACAAGTTGGATTTGATCTTTGACACATTCTGTCAGGCGGATGGTTCAACAACCAGAAAGTTCGGTGGTACCGGGCTCGGATTATCCATCTCGAAGAAACTGGTCAACCTCATGGGTGGCGATGTTTGGGTCAAGAGTGAATACGGCCAAGGAAGTACCTTTTACTTTACCTGCACAGTCCGGCTCGCTACCACAGATCTCGCCTTGATTGTGCCACAACTCAAGCCTTACAGAGGACATCATGTTCTATTTATCGACAAAAACCGAGAAAACGCCGATATCCCCGAAATGCTGAGAATGCTCGACCTGGTCCCTATTGTAGTCCACACAGCCGAGGAAGCACCCCTACCGGATCCGATAACCAATGGACGGAAGGGAGTTATGTACGATGTCATACTGGTTGATTCTATGGATACCGCCTTGAAACTGCGTACATTGGACGAGTTCAAGTATATACCATTAGTCCTCTTATGCCCAGTAATCAAGGTTTCCTTGAAATCCACCCTCGATCTGGGCATTACGTCCTATATGACCACCCCATGCTTGCCAATCGATCTCGGTAATGGCATGATCCCAGCTTTGGAAGGAAGAGCAGCTCCGTCGGTTTCCGAAAATTCGCGATCCTTCAACTTGCTCTTGGCAGAGGACAACATCGTCAACCAGAAACTAGCTGTCAAAATTCTCGAGAAGTATCATCATACGGTCGAGGTAGTGGAGAATGGCCTCCAAGCCTTGGATGCAGTCAAGAACAAGCGGTACGATGTTATTCTCATGGACGTTCAGATGCCGGTGATGGTGAGTCTCTTATCTCTCCGTATATATAAAAGCCCTTGAAAGATCTTACAGTCTCCTAGGGTGGTTTCGAGGCCACTGCCAAGATCCGGGAATACGAGAAGGATGCCGGATTACCACGGACACCCATTGTCGCCCTAACGGCTCATGCTATGTTGGGTGACAGAGAAAAGTGCATCCAAGCGCAGATGGATGAGTACCTGTCGAAACCACTGAAGCAGAATACGCTCATCCAGGTTATCCTTAAGGTGACACTAGAACACCATCCCCTTTACACGCAACAGCTAACAGTCGTCTAGTGTGCCACCCTTGGGGGGCCACTTCTTGAGAGAGGAAGTGGAATACTATGCTCGATCCCCGACGATAGCGAGCGAATCAGCAGAGTTATCAATGGCGCGACAGCACAGATAAGACCTAGGCCCATGCTTGAGCCACGGGCCACAACATCAAATTCGCCAATTCCGGGTGCAAGCATCTCAAGTCCGCCCCTGGAGCATGCGGATACGGATCCCATTGAGCGGGTGAGCCAAGACGTAATTCTTACTGTTGTGGAGGACGGAAATGGCAAGATTTTGGTGTGAATCTCCGCAGTACTAACACCCTTGTGTTTCAATAGTCTTTGTTCCGATCCCTAAGCAGTTAGACGTGCATCCCGAGGGGCGGGCGGCCTTCCTTTTTTAACTCCCTTTTTCATTTCCTAGTTTCTTGTTACTTTTGGAGTGGAGTTACATGCACGAGGAAAGGTTTGATGAAGTCCTGTTTGCATCTACCCTGCGAGCGAATGAGCCTTTCCCGTCGCTGCGGGACACCGTCGGTAGGGGTTCTTCATTTTCTGCACTCTAAAACCACGGCACACTTTTTTCGAATTCCCCCTCCCCTTTTTTTTTTGGCCAGTATACAAACTGAACATGGTTACCTGCGGATTGTTCCATTCATCCATTTATTGGAGACGATGAAAACGGATGGATGACATGGTTGGTCCCTTCTCTTTTCCCTCGTCCTTTGGTCCTCTCCCTTCGACATCTAGTCATAGCGGGTTGGAGATGTTGATTTATCTGGAGAAAGCACCGGAGTCCAACCCATATATATGTTTGTTGTTTGAATTTTGTTATTTGCTGTTACTTTTACGGTCTGATTTCTGTTTGGTTTGGTTTGGTTTTTTTCCTACCCTATTCCCAATCTCATCTGAGCTAGTACAGGTATTCGTTTTCTTTTCTTTTCTTGATCTTTTTTCCCTTTTTCACCTTACTTTCTCAATATACCTTATCGCTTGCTACCGCCATTGCATATTTGAATCTATCCTTAACTTCGTTGTCGATTCTTTTTTCTTGACTTTTTTTTTTTCCCTTCAACTTATACCATCCATCTGCCCTATCTACCAACTAACTCCTTTATTTTATCTCCTAATTTCAATGGACAACCATCCTTTATAGCGCGTGGCCGTTCCCCCCCCTTCACCCTTTCCCCATTGCAAGTAAAAAGTATACGGAAGGTTCATACTTCCTTTCTTTCTCCCCGTTGTGATTTCTTATGAACAGATGAACGAATGGATGGTTTTAAAAGGGAAGGCCATATATTACAGTAATAGGCTGCTCCTAGGGTTTTCTCTGGTTTTTATGTACCACTTATGATGTTTGTTTGTTTAGCTTCTTTGGCTGGTTTACACTCCTTATCACGTTGTGTGATGTATAGTTCAATGTGAAGTTTGCGCGTTATATATATAGTGCGAGGTTTTGTATGGCGTTGGTAGTAGATTTGGCATGGGAAATTATTTATCTCGGTGCGTTGTGGGGTTGGGGGGTTAGGTTTTTCCAGGAGCGAAGTTGTGGTGGCTCGTACGGTGCCGTGCTGTGTTGTTTGGTGTGGTGTGGTTGGTGTGAAGTACGATACGTGTACGAGGAGAATAGTGGATCCCCTGGATTCTATCTTGGATGGGTAATGACAATGCAGTGGGTTACCGGTACTGTACTGTACTTGTAGCTATTGAGCTGATTATTGCATTAAGTCACCGGATTCCTGCTTTGTGCCTTGAATGTTCGGCTTCAGCTCAGTGGATTCTCAACCCTTGTGTGAGATGTCGGGACTACAGAAATAACTTCGTGGAAGACATAGGTAGACGATACGGAAGTACTACATTGTAAACAAGTACGAACCTATCCCACATCCAAGCCATCCCCTCTACCTGCCAATACCAGGCTGGATACCACAGTACTTGACCCGACAAATACATACGGTTCCAGGGCCCAAAGCGTCTACCGTACATATATACACAGTGACTAGACAAAAGTCTTGGTGATTGCGCCATAGTGAGACAATGTCAGTGCTCTAGGCAGGGTATTACACAAGTTAATCAATAGTGAAAAATTCTATTATATGAAAAGTCTAGATACAGTTCCTCTGAGTACTCCACATCAGCCCTAGTATTTCGTATACTACCCCTTAGCCTCGATCACTACAGCCACATGGGATAGCATAGACTTCCAAAGCTTCTCAAACACAGTTTCTGGAATAGTCTCCCACACCAGTAGCAAAACCTCGGCCAATTGATTGCGAACCCCATCTAGACCACCTGGGGTATTGAGGATATCAGGATACTGTTTATGCAATCACTGTTTCAGTTCCACCCAGGCATGCTCAATCAGATTAAGATCAGGTGAGAGCGGAAGATGATCTTCTAAATTGATTCTGTTCTCAGACAGCCAGGTAATGGTATCATGACCAGTGTGCACCTTTGCATTGCCCTGTTGAAATAGAGGATCTCCCACCTCATCCACTATCTCCTGCATGATTGGTCCTAAATGGGCATCTAATAGTCTAATATAGATATGTCTATCTACAGTATCATTCCTGATTGGGACTAAGGGGCCTCAGTGCTTTCCCCAAAAGCAACCTCATACTATCAGCCCTACCTCATTGGTCTTTCCTCTAGGCTGAATGCAATCGGATAGCCACTTTTCATATAGTGATTGAAACACCCAAATATGCTAAGGATCTGTAGATTTGCATACTGTGTACTTGTCACTATACAGAATACTCTGAAAGTCTTCCACTGTTTAATTCTTCTGTGCCATTGCCCATTCCAGCTGTGCTTTTGCATGTCTTTCATCTAATTAAGGATGGATTTGGGCAAGCTACTTCTTTATATTGGCTTCTCAAAGGATTTAATCAATGGTATGAATTGAAACTTGTAGTGCATATAGATTCTGTAACTCTAAGTATGTTATTTCATGATTTTTTTTGGTAGCTCAGATGATGGCGTGTTTTTCTTGGCGACTCAGGATTTGCAGGTAACCCGATTGGGGCTTATTATCCATTGATCCACAGGCACATGCTCACACTAGAAAATTCCGAATGGTGGACTAGGAGCAACCCATGAGATTTGCAATGGTGGAGATCATTTGGAAGATATAGAAAAAGGCAATAATCATGCTCTTTTCAGCATCTGTCATCTCTCCGCTAGAGGTTTTAGGCTAATAGGCTCATTTTGGAGGCATTGTCATGATAGTGGTGTAACGTGATAGGTCTTGTGTACATGATTTTCAAGGGTGAGGTACTCCAGTATTATCCTCGCTTAGCCATGGCTGACTAAGCAATTACCAAGACTTTTGTCTAGTCACTGTATATTAGAGAATGCTCATCCGAGTTGCGGTGGAGGAAGAATTTTATAAATAGTAACCTGGGGACTACAAAACAGATGAAAAAAAACAGCAATTCAAATATATATATATATATTATACTATAGTAAAAAAAAAATTCAAAACAGATTATTCCTTAATACTTCAACCCAGGCTAACTAACTCCGAAACAGAGGTAATTATCATCATAGTTATATATATAGTGGATAGCCATATTCACCTTTTTCCAACTAAAGGGGAAGATGGTATGAGGAATCAGTTAATGGCTAAAATACTGCAACAACTTAGGATAACATTACTTTATAAGATATCTATCTTCTAATACTGTGGAGCCAACAAGTCCCCCTCCCCCTTCCACCCTACCATCTTTTGCTTTCTATCAGAAGGAGTAGAGACAGGTACCCTTCACATATCTCTCATATTTATTTTCACTTTTAAAGTAACCTGTTTAAAGTATTAAGAAATAAGATGTTTTTAAAAAAAAAAAAAATACTATAGTATATTTTTTTTTAGACATGCCAAACAGTACTTAACAATATATATATATATTTGTTGAATGGGGTATAGGAAACAGGCACAAGCTTTGCATGAAATTCCATTACTATCACGATTCTATCACGCATAACCCGTCCGACGGGCAAGAGTGTCGGAGGCAAAAAAAAAGTCAAGAACACTACACGTATCGTATTATCATATCATAGGTATGTGTGAATTTTCTCTAGCGGACAAGAGGAAGAAAAAAGGGGGGGGGTGGTGGAGGGAATATCCAACATACCGTACTATCAGGAGTAATATAATCTCCCTACTCCTTCTGAAATTCCGCTTCCTGGCCTTAGATTTCGATTGAGATTTCCAGTTTTAGAAGAAGGGAAAAAAATTCCGGCGCGTTTTTGCACATCTACTTCTCCGTTTTATCAGCCTCCCGGGTCCGATACTGGTACGTTAGAGCATATGATACATGCTTTGCGAAGCCGACGGTAAGATTTTCTAGAAAGGATTTTTAGAGTGCTACTGTAAGGGTTAATCCGGTAATGGCGTCTCGGTTGGGCAGTGACCATCTTTGAAGGGTTGCAGTAATAGGTATGATATACTCGAGTATACTTCTAGCTTCTGCATACTATAATTACTCTTACGGTTGGATGACAAAAATATTTCCAAACCATCAAATATTTCCATATACTCTACTTGGTAATAACAACATTCCCTCCACCCCTACACCAACCAGATATAGAGAGTATACAATAATGAGTGAGAATATTAAATACAGGCAGTGGAACACATGTGTGTGGGGAAAAAAACAATACTTTGTATACTACCCATTTGCAGCAATGACTACACAAATCCAGAAGGACATACTCCTTTATAGGCTTTCCAGATAGTTGGACTCCAGTGTATCCCATACAAGTGAAAGAACCTCAGTGAGACATTTCTAAACTGCCTCCAGCCCTTCTTTTGTATCACCAATATCAGGGTATATTGGCTACATTTACTCCTTCAGCCAATACTAGAGGTATTCAACTAGATTCAAATCAGGTAAACATGCTGGCCATTCCATCACTTCCACTCCTTGCTCATCCTCCTATTCCTTTACCACATCATTCTTATAGACCTTAGAGTTATCTTCCATGAAGATAGACTCCATACCTGTTGTTTCTCAAACTCCAACAAGTACTGGAGTTAAAAGGTTATAGAAAATATTATAGTAGACAAATTGATCCACATATTGAACAATTAATAGCACAAAGGTACCATGATATGGACCCCAAAAATATCCCCAAACGATCAACTTTACTCCTGGCCCCTTTTCATAAGTTTGAATACATTCCTTATCCAACTTTTTATGTAGAGTACTACAGAAGACCTATACAGTACTTGGATCCTTACTCTTTTTCATACTACATTCATCACTCCATATCACCTACTTCCAATCCTCCTCAGTTCAATCTGTATAGTGTGATACTCAGTACAAGTGTGCAGTAGCCTGGCCCTCAGTCAATTTTGGTCTCTTCTTTGCTTACTATTTATTAATACCCTCTTTTGCCAAAACATGCTTGATAGTTTATATACTAATATGGGACATTACTGTTTGTGTTAACTCAGGCAGTGGCTGCTATCTATTCACTTTTACTACTCTCAGAAGTCTTTGTTGATCTCACTAACTAACCTTGAGAGAACAGCTGAGTTTGAGGTGATCATGGTGGTTATTTCTCTGCTGCCACTGCTGGATGAACGTTCATACAACTAAGTCTTGTCTTTGATATGTCAAGAGTCACAAGATTTTTGCAACACTTTGATAGACATTCCAGAGTCCAATAATTTATCCTTCCTCAATATCTGACAGGCATCCAATTTCTCAAGTCTTCTCTTCCACTTTGGGTAGCACTCTAGCAATCAAAGTTCTAGGATAATGTTGCAGGGTTGCCATCCATGATCAGTTTTCAGAAATATTTTTGACCAGGCATTATATGATACAGTTGAAAAAAAAAATTCTAGATTTTTTTTTTTATACCTTCTACTATTTCAAAACTGACCAATTATGTGAATGCCTTTAATTCTGTCACAATCTGGCTAGAGGAGCACTAGCCAGGTGACGGAAGCAAGGAAAAGGTTTCGCACATGACCTCATCTAGAGGTCATGCAGTTAAGTTATTCTTTTACACACATGACCTCATTAGCAGGTCATGGGACTGTTTATATTTAAATTGGTTTTATGCACATGACCTTGTTAGCAGGTCATGGGGCTTGTTTATGTTTGATTGCATTTCGCACATGACATATAGTGGACATCATGGGGAGAGTCTAGACTGGCCAGTAAGGCTTACCGGCAAGGCAGACTCATTTATGTTTCACGCGTGACCTCATTCGTAGGTCATGTGGCTTGTTTATATTTTGATCCTATATTGCGTTTGATTTATGTTTTTGTACATGATATTGTTTAGAGGTCATGGGATATTTTATATTTGCACATGTAACTGGTACGGGTACTAGGTTGTTTTATGTTTGGTTTCACAGTATCATTTGATACTTGTATTGTTTCGTGTGCTATCAATTGATACACACATTGTTTTACAATATCGCTCATACTGGAGATAAGCGATATGCTGTATTTAAAGACCGCTGATTCCCGCGATGGAAACAGCAGACTTCGACAGACAGTATTCTTAAAATATACTTGGTTGAACGGTTACTTCTTTGATCTCCTATTACACCCCGTTCGAAGCCTCCTTTAGCAAGCAGCGCTCGCTTCGTGTTGACCACGAAGCCATCTGCTCCTATCGTACCACTATGTGACTAGGGCCTGGCCCGAACACGTTACAGCATACATGACTCATTTGAGTCGTGTGATGGATTTCGCACCTGACCTCGCTGGAGGATCAGGACTGGGTTGGGGTTGTGGGAAGAGGCCTATATAAAGGCCAGGTTTTCACAGATGGGTTAGCCCTTCATACAACCATCTACTGTCATTTCCCATCTACTACTTTACGTTCTTTATAATACAAAAACCATTATGCTCCAACCATCTCCGCTAAGTGGAACCAATATAGAGCCAAGTACCTATCTGCTATAGGGATCCGGTTAACAGAGCAAGACCAATACTCTGGGCGCTGGTGAGAAACCAATTCTTAAGTGAGAATGCTAAGATAGGGCTAAGAGACCTGAGGAGCTCTTGGACATAGCGCAACGCAGATCGGAGGACTATGAAGGTTATTACCTGTCCTGAGTAATATGAGTATTGGGATATCGTAACATTTGGTTGTGTCTCCTGCGACACCTATCGACAGCAAGACGGCAACTCCAAGAAACGTGAAGTTCACCCAAGACAACGAAGGAGATATCGATCTCACGGACGACACCCTCGACCTAGGACGAGTATGGAACCCCTTAAGTGAAGCAGCAAGCCAATACTCCTGAGCAGCAAGTTCGGTTACACCAGAACAAACCTCACCTCCAGGTAGTTCCCCAGAAGGAATACCACCACCAAGAAGGATGTCGGTAGCAGCAACACCGGCACCTCCGACAGGGCCTACTATGCAGGCCCTGATGACAACCAAAGATCGGATAACGAGCTTTCGGGGCGCAATCAACATCCATCAGGAATCAAGACCGAAAGCGAGAGAACCGGACCTATTTGAGGGAGACTGCAAAAAGTTAAGACAGTTCCTGAGCCAGCTGGAACAATACTTCAAGATCAAGGGGTACAGCATTGGAAAAAATATGATCAAGGTAGGCTATGCAGAGTCCCTCTTGAGAGAAGCAGTGGGGCAATGGATAATGCCCTACGTGGAAGGCAAATGAGACCTAATATGGGCCTCATGGAAGAGTTTAAGTAAACTCTGCATACCTAGTTGAGAGATCGGAATGCTAAGGGGATGGCGAGACTCAAGCTAGGGAAGATGAGACAAGGAAAGGAGAACTTCTCCGACTACTGGCACAAGTTCCGCATGATAGCCATCTAAGCGGAATACAATGATGACAGAGAGTACCGCCATCTACTGGGCAGTACCAATGAAATGCTGCAAGAAGCCTGGATGCACTTGGACCAGACTGATCAAATGGTGGAAGGCTTCATGGTGTGGGCCATCAACAAGGAAGACAAGATCAACAGGGTTAGACACGCTCAAAGCAAGACCAAAGGGATAACCCATGCGACCCCACCACGCAACAACAACGGTACTTATCGATCCATAAATGCACCATGCCCAGGACCTGCCAGAGACCCTATCGACTTGGACACAGCAGGAAGAAGGAACAGGAGGGTCCAAAGGCTGTCTGACCAGGAATACCAGAAAAGAAGAAAGGAGAATGCATGCCTTCGAGGCGGATTGAAGGGGCATTTCATTAAGAACTGTCAGCGCAAGTAAACTAAGCTCCAAGAAATAGATGCTACCGAGAGGATGGATGAGCAGGAGAGTTTAAACGAACTAAGTCCTCCACAAAGAGTGGTCTGCAGGATGAAGAACGCGGCAAACCCACCTGCATCGCACACATATCAATGAAAAAAAAAAAAAAAAAAAAGAACGACGATCAACAGGACAAACGGATACGAGAACGACAATGACTATCTTGTGATTAACATAAAACTATGCACAACCAACGAAGACATAGAAACGAACGCAATGCTCCATTTAGGAGCAACCGAGAATTTCATCGACCAAAGCTTCTGCGAAACCCATGGGATACCCCTGAAAAAGATAAAGAAACCAAGAGACATATATGTGGTCAACGGGGAGAAAAGCAAGGCAGGACCAATCACCCATACTGCGCAAGCAGTAATGGAGATAGGGTCACATCACAAAGCCATGACGTTCCAAGTAGCGCATTTGCTAAAGCATAATGCAATACTAGGAACCCCTTGGCTAAAACGACACAATCCAAACATCGATTGGGGAAAAGGCCAACTCAACTTCCACAGCAAACTATGTACAGAGTTGTGCCTGGAAACTTTCCTAACGATTGAAATGATCCCCAAGAAACAAGCAATATGAGAAAACTTGAGGAAACAAATCCTCTAGATAGACACCAAATATGAAGAGACGATCCTCCACGACGAGGGCATAAGAGTACAAGTGTTATACTTGAATGCAAAGAAACCAACACAAGAATCCAAGAAGGCTGCAGGCCACAACCTGTACAGCACCGAAGACATGATGGTCCCTGCCCGGGGACAGAGAATGATTCCAACAGAAATTGCAATAGAGCTCCCCGCCGCCACATATGCAAGAATCGCTCCACGCAGTGGTATGGCCACCCGATATGGGATTACCACAAGTGCTGGAGTGATCGACGCAGGTTATAGGCACGAGGTGCAGGTCCTATTAATAAACCTGAAAGATAAGAACTATACTATCCAAAAAGGGGATCGCATAGCCCAGATGATTATCAAAAATATCAATACCAGGGGGCTCTGCGAAGTCGGAAACCTAGACAAGATCAAAAGAGGTGAGGAAGGATTCCACAGTACCAGATGAGGAACCCCGAAGGACAACACCCCTACCGAAATGAAAGAAGAAAAACCCCTTAGTGTATCTTTCATATCGGCAAAGGCCTTTAGTCAACTCTATCGGAGAGGGGGAACAGATAGGAATCCTCAAATGTGACGAAGAAGAAGACAGACCAATGATCACAGAAGCATCAACGATTAGCACGCGACTAGCAGTAAAAGAAGAAGCCAAGAAGAGGATGAAAACTCTGAGGCAAGCAGTCCCGAAAGAATATCACAACTATCCCAACATATTCGAAGAAAATGAAGGACTGATCTTCCCAAACACGAAAGCGAAGATCACCAGATCAAGCTAGAGAAAGGAAAGGTAGTACTGTTCATGAAGCTCTACCCGTTAAGGGAAGAGGAATTGAAAGTGCTACAAGAATACCTCCAACAGAACCTGACCCGGCAGTGGATCAGACCATCGTCCTCCACGGTGGGGGCACCCATCCTATTTGTCAAAAGGAAAGATCGGAAACTGAGACTCCATGTGGACTTGCGGGAACTAAACACGGTATTACAAAAAGACAGATACCCTCTACCATTGATCAATAAAGCACTAGCCCGACTAGGACAGGCCAAGCACTATACGAAGTTGGATGTCAAAAACGCATATCACAACATAAGGATAGCCAAAGGAGACGAGTGGAAAATGGCTTTCAGGACGCGATACAAACTATTTAAATGTTTAGTCATACCCATTAGATTATCCAATGCACCAGCAATATTTCAACGGTGGATGAACTCCAAGTTGAGCAAATATTTGGATATATACTGTATCATCTATCTAGACAATATCCTCATCTATTCCGACACTATGGAGCAACACCACCGCGACATCTGAAATGTTCTACAGGCATTGGGAGAAGCCAAGGTCAAGCTAAAACAAGCGAAATGTGACATCCATACTGATGAAGTCGAATACCTAAGATTTATTGTCAACCCTACAGGAATACAGGCCAATCCAGTCAAGACAGCAGCTATCGATGAATGGAAAGCACTCAAGAGTGTAAAAGGAGTGGAAAGCTTCGTGGACTTTTGCAACTTTTACCGCAGGTTTATTGTGAGATTTAGCTGAGTGGCTAAGCCCCTCTACGATACAACGAAGAAAGGGATCAAATAGGAGTGGGGAGAGAAATGACAACAAGCATTCAACGACATGAGAAAACGACTTACCACGACCCCCATACTATGGCATTTTGACCCCATACTACCCATCATGATTGAGACGGACATATCCAACTACATATCCTCTAGTATCCTCTCCCAGCAGGGCAAGGACGGATTATGGAGGCCGGTCGCTTATTGATCAAAAACAATGTCACCAGCAGAGTGAAACTACGACATTCACGACAAAGAACTGTTAGCCATTGTCCAAGTAATTAGGGACTGGAGGAAGTACATGCTAGGAAGTCAACACGTGATCCATGTTATCACAGACTACAAAAACCTACTAGTGTTTACTACCACCAAAGAACTCAATGGACGACAGATTAGATAGAGCGTAACATTAAGCCAGTACCATCACCAAAATGAATACCGACCAGGCAAAGAAGGAGGAAAGCTGGACGCATTGACGAGAAGGACGGAGGATTTCCCCGACAAAGAAGAAACACTGTCGCAACAACAAAGAATACTACTCCTGAAAGAAAAGTATTTTCCAAAGGAAGAAGACGAAGACAGCGGATATGAATCCCTGAACAAAATAACTATGGCCACGGTCGAAGATGAAGGATATGAAGAATCGATAAAAAGAAGTACGCCCAAGGACCGAGAAATCAACAAGATAAAGAACGTCTTGAAGGAAGACCTAAAAGAGATGAAGGGTGTGGCCCTTAGACTATACTGGGAAGGAGACAGATATCTATGGTATGACGACAAGATAAGGATTCCAGACGAGAAAGCCCTGCGAACCGAAACGATAAGAAGAAATCACAACATCCCACCAGTGAGATACGGCGGAATAGCAAAAACGACAGCCTTGATTCAAGGATCATCCTACTGGCTGTTGATGCGCAACGATATTAAAAGATATGTGAAGAATTGCGACACCTGCCAATGTATGAAAACAGTCAAACACGAATCCTACGGGCTGCTCAAACCGCTCGAAACATCTGGAAGACCATGGCAATCTATCGCTGTGAATTTTATCAGTGGACTACACGAATAGAATGGTTATAATGCCATATAGGTCGTTATCGACCAACTCAGAAAAATGGTGCACTTTATACCATGCAGGACCAATATGACAACACCACAATTCTTCAACTTGTTTAAAGACCAGGTCTTTAGACTCCATGGCCTTCCAAAAGGTATTACTTCCGATAGAGGATCCCTCTTCACGTCCGAAGTATGGAAGGAGATTACGCGACAATTAAGTGTCAGCCGACACTTGAGCAAGGCTGTAACCGGTACGGGTTACTAGGGTTTTATGTTTGGTTTCACAGTATCATTTGATACTTGTATTGTTTCGTGTGCTATCGGTTGATACACACATTGTTTTATGTTTGGTTTCACAGTATCGTTTGATACTTGTATTGTTTCGTGTGCTATCGGTTGATACACACATTGTTTTATGTTTGGTTTCACAGTATCGTTTGATACTTGTATTGTTTCGTGTGCTATCGGTTGATACACACATTGTTTTATGTTTGGTTTCACAGTATCGTTTGATACTTGTATTGTTTCGTGTGCTATCGGTTGATACACACATTGTTTTATGTTTGGTTTCACAGTATCGTTTGATACTTGTATTGTTTCGTGTGCTATCGGTTGATACACACATTGTTTTATGTTTGGTTTCACAGTATCGTTTGATACTTGTATTGTTTCGTGTGCTATCGGTTGATACACACATTGTTTTATGTTTGGTTTCACAGTATCGTTTGATACTTGTATTGTTTCGTGTGCTATCGGTTGATACACACATTGTTTTATGTTTGGTTTCACAGTATCGTTTGATACTTGTATTGTTTCGTGTGCTATCGGTTGATACACACATTGTTTTATGTTTGGTTTCACAGTATCGTTTGATACTTGTATTGTTTCGTGTGCTATCGGTTGATACACACATTGTTTTATGTTTGGTTTCACAGTATCGTTTGATACTTGTATTGTTTCGTGTGCTATCGGTTGATACACACATTGTTTTATGTTTGGTTTCACAGTATCGTTTGATACTTGTATTGTTTCGTGTGCTATCGGTTGATACACACATTGTTTTATGTTTGGTTTCACAGTATCGTTTGATACTTGTATTGTTTCGTGTGCTATCGGTTGATACACACATTGTTTTATGTTTGGTTTCACAGTATCGTTTGATACTTGTATTGTTTCGTGTGCTATCGGTTGATACACACATTGTTTTATGTTTGGTTTCACAGTATCGTTTGATACTTGTATTGTTTCGTGTGCTATCGGTTGATACACACATTGTTTTATGTTTGGTTTCACAGTATCGTTTGATACTTGTATTGTTTCGTGTGCTATCGGTTGATACACACATTGTTTTATGTTTGGTTTCACAGTATCGTTTGATACTTGTATTGTTTCGTGTGCTATCGGTTGATACACACATTGTTTTATGTTTGGTTTCACAGTATCGTTTGATACTTGTATTGTTTCGTGTGCTATCGGTTGATACACACATTGTTTTATGTTTGGTTTCACAGTATCGTTTGATACTTGTATTGTTTCGTGTGCTATCGGTTGATACACACATTGTTTTATGTTTGGTTTCACAGTATCGTTTGATACTTGTATTGTTTCGTGTGCTATCGGTTGATACACACATTGTTTTATGTTTGGTTTCACAGTATCGTTTGATACTTGTATTGTTTCGTGTGCTATCGGTTGATACACACATTGTTTTATGTTTGGTTTCACAGTATCGTTTGATACTTGTATTGTTTCGTGTGCTATCGGTTGATACACACATTGTTTTATGTTTGGTTTCACAGTATCGTTTGATACTTGTATTGTTTCGTGTGCTATCGGTTGATACACACATTGTTTTATGTTTGGTTTCACAGTATCGTTTGATACTTGTATTGTTTCGTGTGCTATCGGTTGATACACACATTGTTTTATGTTTGGTTTCACAGTATCGTTTGATACTTGTATTGTTTCGTGTGCTATCGGTTGATACACACATTGTTTTATGTTTGGTTTCACAGTATCGTTTGATACTTGTATTGTTTCGTGTGCTATCGGTTGATACACACATTGTTTTATGTTTGGTTTCACAGTATCGTTTGATACTTGTATTGTTTCGTGTGCTATCGGTTGATACACACATTGTTTTATGTTTGGTTTCACAGTATCGTTTGATACTTGTATTGTTTCGTGTGCTATCGGTTGATACACACATTGTTTTATGTTTGGTTTCACAGTATCGTTTGATACTTGTATTGTTTCGTGTGCTATCGGTTGATACACACATTGTTTTATGTTTGGTTTCACAGTATCGTTTGATACTTGTATTGTTTCGTGTGCTATCGGTTGATACACACATTGTTTTATGTTTGGTTTCACAGTATCGTTTGATACTTGTATTGTTTCGTGTGCTATCGGTTGATACACACATTGTTTTATGTTTGGTTTCACAGTATCGTTTGATACTTGTATTGTTTCGTGTGCTATCGGTTGATACACACATTGTTTTATGTTTGGTTTCACAGTATCGTTTGATACTTGTATTGTTTCGTGTGCTATCGGTTGATACACACATTGTTTTATGTTTGGTTTCACAGTATCGTTTGATACTTGTATTGTTTCGTGTGCTATCGGTTGATACACACATTGTTTTATGTTTGGTTTCACAGTATCGTTTGATACTTGTATTGTTTCGTGTGCTATCGGTTGATACACACATTGTTTTATGTTTGGTTTCACAGTATCGTTTGATACTTGTATTGTTTCGTGTGCTATCGGTTGATACACACATTGTTTTATGTTTGGTTTCACAGTATCGTTTGATACTTGTATTGTTTCGTGTGCTATCGGTTGATACACACATTGTTTTATGTTTGGTTTCACAGTATCGTTTGATACTTGTATTGTTTCGTGTGCTATCGGTTGATACACACATTGTTTTATGTTTGGTTTCACAGTATCGTTTGATACTTGTATTGTTTCGTGTGCTATCGGTTGATACACACATTGTTTTATGTTTGGTTTCACAGTATCGTTTGATACTTGTATTGTTTCGTGTGCTATCGGTTGATACACACATTGTTTTATGTTTGGTTTCACAGTATCGTTTGATACTTGTATTGTTTCGTGTGCTATCGGTTGATACACACATTGTTTTATGTTTGGTTTCACAGTATCGTTTGATACTTGTATTGTTTCGTGTGCTATCGGTTGATACACACATTGTTTTATGTTTGGTTTCACAGTATCGTTTGATACTTGTATTGTTTCGTGTGCTATCGGTTGATACACACATTGTTTTATGTTTGGTTTCACAGTATCGTTTGATACTTGTATTGTTTCGTGTGCTATCGGTTGATACACACATTGTTTTATGTTTGGTTTCACAGTATCGTTTGATACTTGTATTGTTTCGTGTGCTATCGGTTGATACACACATTGTTTTATGTTTGGTTTCACAGTATCGTTTGATACTTGTATTGTTTCGTGTGCTATCGGTTGATACACACATTGTTTTATGTTTGGTTTCACAGTATCGTTTGATACTTGTATTGTTTCGTGTGCTATCGGTTGATACACACATTGTTTTATGTTTGGTTTCACAGTATCGTTTGATACTTGTATTGTTTCGTGTGCTATCGGTTGATACACACATTGTTTTATGTTTGGTTTCACAGTATCGTTTGATACTTGTATTGTTTCGTGTGCTATCGGTTGATACACACATTGTTTTATGTTTGGTTTCACAGTATCGTTTGATACTTGTATTGTTTCGTGTGCTATCGGTTGATACACACATTGTTTTATGTTTGGTTTCACAGTATCGTTTGATACTTGTATTGTTTCGTGTGCTATCGGTTGATACACACATTGTTTTATGTTTGGTTTCACAGTATCGTTTGATACTTGTATTGTTTCGTGTGCTATCGGTTGATACACACATTGTTTTATGTTTGGTTTCACAGTATCGTTTGATACTTGTATTGTTTCGTGTGCTATCGGTTGATACACACATTGTTTTATGTTTGGTTTCACAGTATCGTTTGATACTTGTATTGTTTCGTGTGCTATCGGTTGATACACACATTGTTTTATGTTTGGTTTCACAGTATCGTTTGATACTTGTATTGTTTCGTGTGCTATCGGTTGATACACACATTGTTTTATGTTTGGTTTCACAGTATCGTTTGATACTTGTATTGTTTCGTGTGCTATCGGTTGATACACACATTGTTTTATGTTTGGTTTCACAGTATCGTTTGATACTTGTATTGTTTCGTGTGCTATCGGTTGATACACACATTGTTTTATGTTTGGTTTCACAGTATCGTTTGATACTTGTATTGTTTCGTGTGCTATCGGTTGATACACACATTGTTTTATGTTTGGTTTCACAGTATCGTTTGATACTTGTATTGTTTCGTGTGCTATCGGTTGATACACACATTGTTTTATGTTTGGTTTCACAGTATCGTTTGATACTTGTATTGTTTCGTGTGCTATCGGTTGATACACACATTGTTTTATGTTTGGTTTCACAGTATCGTTTGATACTTGTATTGTTTCGTGTGCTATCGGTTGATACACACATTGTTTTATGTTTGGTTTCACAGTATCGTTTGATACTTGTATTGTTTCGTGTGCTATCGGTTGATACACACATTGTTTTATGTTTGGTTTCACAGTATCGTTTGATACTTGTATTGTTTCGTGTGCTATCGGTTGATACACACATTGTTTTATGTTTGGTTTCACAGTATCGTTTGATACTTGTATTGTTTCGTGTGCTATCGGTTGATACACACATTGTTTTATGTTTGGTTTCACAGTATCGTTTGATACTTGTATTGTTTCGTGTGCTATCGGTTGATACACACATTGTTTTATGTTTGGTTTCACAGTATCGTTTGATACTTGTATTGTTTCGTGTGCTATCGGTTGATACACACATTGTTTTATGTTTGGTTTCACAGTATCGTTTGATACTTGTATTGTTTCGTGTGCTATCGGTTGATACACACATTGTTTTATGTTTGGTTTCACAGTATCGTTTGATACTTGTATTGTTTCGTGTGCTATCGGTTGATACACACATTGTTTTATGTTTGGTTTCACAGTATCGTTTGATACTTGTATTGTTTCGTGTGCTATCGGTTGATACACACATTGTTTTATGTTTGGTTTCACAGTATCGTTTGATACTTGTATTGTTTCGTGTGCTATCGGTTGATACACACATTGTTTTATGTTTGGTTTCACAGTATCGTTTGATACTTGTATTGTTTCGTGTGCTATCGGTTGATACACACATTGTTTTATGTTTGGTTTCACAGTATCGTTTGATACTTGTATTGTTTCGTGTGCTATCGGTTGATACACACATTGTTTTATGTTTGGTTTCACAGTATCGTTTGATACTTGTATTGTTTCGTGTGCTATCAGTTGATACACACATTGTTTTGCAATATCGCTCATACTGGAGATAAGCGATATGCTGTATTTAAAGACCGCTGATTCCCGCGATGGAAACAGCAGACTTCGACAGACAGTATTCTTAAATATACTTGGTTGAACGGTTACTTCTTTGATCTCCTATTACACCCCGTTCGAAGCCTCCTTTAGCAAGCAGCGCTCGCTTCGTGTTGACCACGAAGCCATCTGCTCCTATCGTACCGCTACGTGACTAGGGCCCAGCCCGAACACGTTACAAAGGCCTTCCATCTGCAAATAGATAGCCAGACCGAACAGACGAACATGATATTGGAATAATATCTATGAGCCTACGTCAACTACCAACAGAACGATTGGATGGAGTTCTTACCCATGGCAGAGTTCGCATACAACAATGGACAACAAGAAACGATAAAGACAGCACTGTTCTTTGCGAACTGCAGATATAACCCCTCATTCGACACGGACACAATATCAAGTGCCGCGAAAGATAACACAAGCCGACGACATGATAAGGGTATACAACATCTTATGAGACGAAATGACCCTAGCCCAAATGAGTTAAAAGGAAAAAAGCAATAAGCACTGGAAGCCAGACCCAAACCTTACGGTCGGTGACAAGGTGTGGTTGATACCACGCAATATCTGGACCACAAGATGATCAAAGAAGCTAGACTACAAGAAGCTTAGACTGTTCAAAATAATCGAACGGGTTGGACTGCGAGCGTATAAACTTGCCCCCTCCGCCTCGATGAAACAGACTCATCCAACATTCCACACCAACCTCCTCGAACCCTACCAAGAAAACTCTTTTCCCTCACAGAAAAAACTTCCCCCTCCACCTATTCACATAGACGAAGAAGATGAATAGAAACTCGAAGAAATAATCGATTCCCACTTGCACTGCAGTAAACTGTAGTACCGAGCTAAGTGGACCGGTTCTTCCCCAGAACCCGATAAAGAGTGGTACCCAACTACAAACTTCACAAATGCTAAAGATCTCATCCTCCTCTTCCACCAGCACTACCTGCGCAAACCAGCAACCGACTGTCCGCACTCAGGTGGAAGAAAACAGTTGAGTGGCGGTTGAAGACCATGAAGAATTCGAACGAAACATGATGCAGGTACCGAAAGAAGCGGAAGAAGGGGCAACACAAAAGAAGGAAAACGCAAAAAAGGCATGGATGGCGTGCACCAACGATGAGTGCACGGTGCACCAACGATGAGTGCACGGTGCACCAGTACGCAAAGGAATGACAAAGATCGTGGCCAACGGAGGCCACCAAAACAAGAGACTTGGATGAAGATCAGGAGTGGGCAAACTCCCAGCAGCAGCAAACCTGGGAAGAAGAAACTTCGGCAGCTCTAACGGGGCCGCGACACCACAAAATCGCTTGGCAGAACTGCATGCGCAGATTCTGTATCTACTATAGGAAGGAAGCACAGAAGGCACAACAAGCTCCGAGGATGGAGCCAGGCAAGAAGAGGGAGCACAAAGTTTCTTCTGCCTCTAAGGATATCCTGAGAGAAACTTGTAACGGGGGCACCCCTAGGAAGATGGATCCCAAGGCTGCGACCACACCGAACAACTTCAAACTTATCGCCAAAAGTTCACACCAATGTAAGAGTAAAGTAAATAGTAAAACTTAATATCGTAAAGCCTAACGCTTCACTCAATTAAGGTCTCGAGAGGATTGATTGTTGGAGTAGAAGAGTTCTCGCATAGACTTTCAGGTAGTTTTATCTTATGTGAGAAACTCCCGCATCAGTTTACTCCAGCCATTCGAGTACACCCTTCAGGCATGCATGTGTCGACACACTCTAGTCGGCGTTCACCTTATGCGGTTATCGTTTCTGCAGTGCATTTCCAATTTGCCCACCGGAGTGAAAACTTCTGTGTATCGGTGTCTTGCTAGTGGCTAACCGTCAAAGCTCCTCATGAACTAGACTATCTATGACACCCTTCCCATATGTATTGATCTCTACTTGACTCCGGAAGCTACCGTGAGCGGTTTATCTATTTACTATTTACCGGTCTCGGGCTTCCAGTGTCTTCCGCAGGGCACGGTAGTCCAGGAGTGATCCAATGGGTGCTACCCATGACCACTACCTCGGATCTACCTTACCTGTGGTAGGAATCATGCTTTTAGTGTCTNGGGGGGGGGGTGGAGAGCGGGGTTGTTCTGCCCTGCATTGCTACCAGCATCAACATAACCTTAGCCTCATTCACCACCACTAACTTCCTCCAAGTTTTTGTAATTTTCTCATGGTGCTGTTTATTTTCTCGCATTCTTGATATCCTTCCCGCTTGGTTTTATTGGGGTTCGTGGCGGTTGAGATTAGGGCAAACTTTTTCCCTACTGCCCCAGCAACGAGTTTTGTTTTGAACTTTCGTTGAAGCGGGGCAACCCAAGATTTCGTCATCCCTTTCTTTTCTTTCTCGCTCTGAGCCTTGGAAAATCACCTCTATAACACTCTCGCTAACATCGCAAAAAATCTGTACAGTTTTACTAAATCAGTCAAAATGGGATACGAAGATTCCGTCTACCTTGCCAAGCTTGCCGAGCAGGCTGAACGTTATGAAGGTAGGTTGCCCATCGCAGATCCGAGGCTCTGGTGATTACAATGCGCTAGTGCTAAGTTTGTTACAGAGATGGTGGAGAATATGAAGAACGTCGCGTCTGCCGATCAAGAGCTCACTGTCGAAGAGAGAAATCTACTTTCTGTTGCGTATAAGAATGTCATCGGAGCTCGCAGAGCCTCTTGGAGAATCGTTACCTCTATTGAGCAGAAGGAGGAGTCGAAAGGCAATGAGTCTCAAGTTGCCCTCATCAAGGAGTATCGTCAGAAGATCGAAGCCGAGCTTGCAAAGATTTGCGAAGATATCCTAGAAGTTCTTGACAAACATTTGATCCCCTCCGCTCAATCAGGAGAGTCAAAGGTCTTCTATCATAAAATGTAAGCTTAGATCTCCACTTTCATTGCCTGCCGTGCTTGGAGATTTCACCTCTTCCGGTAGGCTTGTTTACTGATCTACGTAAAGGAAGGGTGATTACCACCGCTACTTGGCCGAGTTCGCTCTCGGTGACAAGCGCAAGGAGTCATCCGACAAGTCCTTGGAGGCCTACAAGAATGCCACCGAGGTTGCACAGACCGATCTTGCTCCTACCCACCCTATTCGTCTTGGATTGGCTCTCAACTTCTCCGTTTTCTACTATGAAATTCTTAATTCTCCCGACCAAGCATGCCATCTTGCCAAACAGGCCTTTGACGACGCAATTGCTGGTGAGTATCTAGAAGCTCGGAAATCATATTTATTTTACGGTCTTAGTGCTAATACTTCAACTAGAGCTCGACACCCTAAGTGAGGAGAGCTACAAGGATTCTACCCTCATCATGCAACTTTTGCGAGACAACTTGGTTAGTTTTCCGTATATTATTGTTTGATTGCCCTATTAACGAGTTTCATAGACCCTCTGGACCTCGTCCGAGACAGACAATGACACTGCAGCCGACACTAACAAGGAAATGTCTGATGCTCCGGCTGCAACACCCGCCGCTGAGGCTAAGACTGAGACTGCCAAAGAATAAATTTTCTTGAGGACGTGGCACGGTGGAGGGAAAATTGGAGGGGGAACCGCAACCAAAAGGCATGGGTCATAAAATGTGTTGGGAATAACTACGTTCTGGTTTCACTATGCTAGGCGTTGATACGATTCTTTCTCTTCTATCTGTTGGCCCAGCCGTTCGGTCTATGTTTCCTTTTTTCCTCAAAGTTTCGTTCAATTCAACTAGTTGTCTTTTAAAACTTTAAAGTCTGGTTCTGTGTTCTCTTGGCCTTACCCTATGTTATTTTCTTGTTCCTCGGTTAGTGCTAGGTGCGGTTTTCACAGTCTTTTACTGTGGTGTTTTAGCATGGTCTGGTTGTTCGATGAGAATTTTTACTTGTGGTGTAGAATTTGATACAGATTCTTCGAAATCATCATTATTTAACACCAACAGGCGGCAAAGATGGATGATAGACCTGAGGCCATAGTGGACGGGATTTATGGCACAAGCTCGTATTACCGGGGTATATATATAGGTTCCGGACTTGGGTCAGGTCTGGTGCGAGACAGGGAAGAGTTGAAGATTGAGTTTTGAAAGGGAGATGAAAGTGTCAGATGAGATGAGTACCCTGGAGGGTGGAAAAGGTTAAAGTGCATGGCCAATCAAACTTGCCGTTGCACCCGACATTTTTGGGAAACAGCTTCCATGGCGCATACTAACTTTCGCCGTAGGGAATCAATAAGTCAAAAGTCATGAATTCTTTCGGTCCAAGTACCCGCTGATCCCCGCATAAGCAAGGAGATTTTTGGTGGTGGCGGACGGTCCGCAAGCTCGTTTGTGGGGAAGGATGTGGGCGGTTCGTAGTCAAGTACGGTACCACTCATGCAGTGAGGAGGCCATCTGAAAATATTGGATACCCCTAAACATACAAGGTCATCATGGGGAGAGTCTAGACAGGCCGGTAAGGCTTACCGGCAAGGCAGACTCGTTTATGTTTCACACGTGACCTCATTAGTAGGTCATGTGGCTTGTTTATGTTTTGATTTTATATTGCGTTTAATTTATGTTTTTGCACATGACGTTGTTTAGAGGTCATGGGTTGTTTTATGTTTGCGCACATGCCTCATTTGAGTCATGCAATGGATTTTGCACCTGACCTCGCTTGAGGATCAGGGCTGGGTTAGGGTTGCAGGAAGAGGCCTATATAAAGGCCAGGTTTTCACAGATGGGTTAGCTCTTCACACAACCATCTACTGTTATTTCCTATCTACTGTTTTATGTTTTTTACAATGCAAAAACCATTAAGCTTCAACCATCTCCACTAGGCAGAACCAACATAGAGTCAAGAACCTATCTGCTACGGGGATCCAGTTAACAGGATAAGACCAATACTCTCGGCGCTGGTGAGAATACTAAGATAGGGCCAAGAGACTCGAGGAGCTCTTGGACACAGCGTAGCACAGATCAGAAGACTACGAAGGTCATCACCTGTCGTGAGTAACACGAGTAGTGGGATATCGTAACAAATTCCCATCCATTATATATATCGAAGAGGCATTTCACATATAAAATCACCACAGCAGTATGATAGATATAGTAGATTTGGTAGTTAGAAAAAATATCTAGCATTATCATATCCAAAGAAACTGGCTGCAAACCTCAAACTTAAAATAACCAGCACTATATCCTCCGAAGACTTGAAGTAATCTTTCTCTATTCTACAGTTCTTGAGAATCTACCAGAGTCTACATCTAAGTCCAGATTCACGATATGAATTGCTTTTTCTCGAAAACTATCAGGCAAATAGCCCTCATACTGTCTTTAGTGTAGGGTAAAAACAAATAAGAGCAGTGAATCAAGATACTAATTTCCTAGCACAATACGATTCATTATAAATTTACCTATGCTGCGGGAAATTCCCTCCCGGCAAAACAGCCATGGCGTAAGACTGAGTGGTACACACAGGCGACCACTTATCCAGCATGATAGATGTGATTTTTGGAAAAGACGGAGCATAGGCATAGAGCTAGGTCGGCTGCCCGGCAGCAACAACCAGACCATCTGGCAAACTTCTCAAACACCCCAGGCACTAACGCTCCAGAGCCATTGCATATCCCTTTGAACCCACGAGTTGGGATGGTAGCGGAACGGCCAGAACGGGCTGCAAGGAGTAAGACGGGCGATAAACGAGACATTCGCACGTCCCCGAGTTCCTCCAACCCCAGCATGTCTCTGCTGAGCCATTGCCTGAACATAGTTGCCAGTATGGTACCAGGACATGCCTACCCCCTTCTCGCCCTTCTCACCCCACCATCACGACATCCAATAACCCGCTCACCCCATGCCATCGCGCAAGTAAAAGTGTCGCCAGAATTCAAAAACACCAAGGAGTAGAGGAAGTATTTCAAACTTTGAATTGACCCGTCCCTTTATGAGAGGCCTCAACTCATCCAGTTCATGACCTATACTAACTTACTAAACCATTTCGTTTCATCCCCCATTCCATCTTTACGAAGAAAGTGAGGAAAAAGAAGTGTCCTTCGATATTCGGATACACCATTCAGAAACCCTTTTCCTGCTTGCTGACTGGAAGGGGAGTTAGTTGTTCTCTCCACCTTGTTCCCGGGTGAGCTCGTCTCTGTAGAGGGGCTATTGTCAGTTTATTGTTTGTTTTTTCT
Source organism: Tuber magnatum (assembly GCA_003182015.1). Lineage (NCBI taxonomy): Eukaryota > Fungi > Ascomycota > Pezizomycetes > Pezizales > Tuberaceae > Tuber > Tuber magnatum. Next base: position 1,288,015 of record PYWC01000044.1, read on the forward strand.
TCCGAGATTCGATATCGGGGGGAGACACACATGTGAGCATCCAGTTCGTCCAAGTGCTTACGCTGGTTTGCGAGCTTTTCCTTCAATTGCAACTACTCCCTCGTTAGCGATGTCTACATCCGAACGGAAGAGAGTACAGAGAGAGGGTGGGAGGAAGTTTACAAGTTTAGCCCTCTCTTGTGCTCGGACGTAAAAGTCCTCGTTTGCCCTCTCTCGCTTGGTGAAAGCATCACTAATTGTAGAAGTCAGTTGCTCATTCTCCATCATGACTTGCCAAAGGTGGAAAATGGATAACAAACCCAGAGGCTTCACCACCCGGACGGGCAATTCCGCTACCGGTCGCTCCCTCAGTGTAGGGTCGAAGCATAACGAGGCGGTTAACACGAAGTGTACGGGCAATGATTGTGCGGAGCATGTCTGTTTGTCGGTGCAGCGCGTTTTGTTTTTGTTTTCCGTTTGTGTTCCTGTTAGGATGGGATTAGATGAGATGATTCTACCGTTGGTGGTTGTGGATGAGTTTGAGGTGAGGTGAGTTGTGACGACAGTCGGTGGCTCTCGGCCTCAAATCAACCAACACCACACCTCCCCCACCATGTGCGCAAAAATAGGGTCGAGTTCCGTGACTTAGTGGCCAGGTGAAATTTGTATGGAACCATGAATTAAGAGCGGATATGCTAATTAAGGGCATTTGAAAAATGGCCCCTCAGAATACGGATTGAAGAGTTGTGGTTTTTATTATTTTCCTCCGGATGGGGGAGTTGATGCTTGTTTACAATGCGGTATCATATGATATGATATGATATGATACCCGGGAACGAGACTTTGAGGTGAGGGCTCAGGGTTTGATGTGGAACGTTTGAGGGTGTTCCTTTTCCTGCATGCGTCCATAGGTGGAATATGATTGCAGAGTGCCCGTACAACGCTTTTTCCCTAAATTTCCGGGAAAAGGTCATCTTTGGAGAATCAAGAGAGGCTTTGGCTCTGCAGAAATTTAGACTTATGGCTTATTACAACTCCTACCGTCCGTGATACAGTCCAGATTTTGCAGTAACGATATAGTGGAACTGAATCAGATGATGGTTGACCGATGGCCGTGAGGGTGGCGGTTTGTGCTGTGCGCACGGTACTTGTGGTACCCGAGTACTCATGCAGTGAGGAGGCCATCTGAAAATATTGGATACCCCTAAACATACAAGGTCCTTGATTTTCAAAGCAAGGCATACCTTTACCTTCATTTCTCGTTGATGGAAAATTTTGATACTGTACGAGCACAAATATACTCGAGTATACCGGTACGGCATGAGGACTATTCCTGTTTTGACGATGGAACGCAGTACCGTATCGATGCCCGAGCAGAAGGGCGGCTTGAATGTTTATCGGTATTTGGTTCCCGATGTCCGAACTCTGCACTCGTACAAGCCTACCAAGTTCTACCTATCGTCGGTGAGATTTGCAGTATAGTTGATCCGTTGGTGTAATAAAGCTCTTTTGCTGCTGTATCTTATGGACGGTAGGTAGGCAAGCCCGTTACTGAGGTGGCCCACGGCCTCTCCACCCCTAACATACGGTAGGCAGCAGAAGCGCAAAAGCCGTAGTAGACACGGTACCGGTACCGGTAGTTTGACTGTCAGGTCGGGCCCTTTTTCATCTCACCTTTCAGTGACAGTGACAGACTCACAGACAGCTAAAGAAGTAGACGTAAAGCGCACATAATTTCACAGCCAATCTGCCTTTCCGGATTAGGCAGTGATCGTCGTGCCTTGGCTGTTGTGTCCCCTTTCTCTCTGCCGTGCCCTCTACCATGCAGCCCGCTCGCTCGACTTGACTTGACCCTCTCTTTTCCCTTCCTCTTCGCCATCTTTCGAAAGTCCTTCACCTTAACCACCTCACACTCCCTCTTCTCTCACAAACTTCTTCCCCATCAACTGCATCACACACTTGTCCTTCTACTCCTGGGCTTCTCTGCTATCCAACAACCTTATCAATACACACACCCTTCGACTACAAAGGTAACCGCTGTTTCCCCTAATATTTACCCCTCCTCATTACCTATATGCTTTTTTCTTTTTCTTACTTTTTCCATTCGAGTTAAACGAGGGGCAACTTCCTGCTTCACGGTATCCCGCGAGCAGCTAGAGAGCGGCTCCTTTTTTCGTGAGCCTATCTTCAACCCACTCTTCCGCTACCACTGTGCTGTTATCGGGTAAGGAGGGGGGGGGGG
>PYWC01000044.1:1292501-1344043 GCA_003182015.1 Tuber magnatum
GGGGGGGTTTCGGTAGTGACCCACTAAAAGTGATGCGACTCCAAACCGGCGACGCGAGTAAATTAGGCGTCTCCGGGAAGAAATGTTTTGAGTCCGTCATTCGATTGGCTGGTTGGTTTTGATTTTCACCAGCTAGACTAAGCCATTGCAACAGCATGGGTAGGGTGGGTTTGTGGTACCGGTACAGTACCGTACGATACTCGGCTATCCACAAAGTATCTGGACGTCCGGCGCCAGATGGGTACTCGTACCCTATCAATTGACGCCGAAGAGTCCCGGTACCGACGCTTTACGAATTGGCAAGTACCACGTCCACGCCCCTTACTGCTGGCGTGACCTCTCAATATCTGTGGTGGCCGAGGAGGTTGATGCAGATACGATACTGTACTGCACTGTACCGGTGGCTGATCCGAGTGATAGATAGTGCTTTCGGTGTGGTATGGTACACAGATAAGGTAATATACCGGTGTATTGGTAAATTTCGCCCACCGCTGTTTATCGGTTTCGGTAAGACCGGGGAGTAAAGAATTGTGTGACAGGGGGGGTGTTTTGAGCCCTATCAGTGTGCGAGGTACCGATAATATTTGAAACGATCTGTGACTTTTTCCTTTTTTTTCTCTCTTTGACGGAGGAGGGTGTTATATGGTAGTTCACCCGAGTGTTGCGTTTGTGTTTGAATCCATGCATAACGAACCTCTTGTTCACGATTCGGGTCCCGCACTGCGCCGTAGGAGTATCGTGACATGGTGTGTGCTCCACGATAATGTGCCTTGTACCGGTACGGTACGGTACTCAATCTGATACACTGCAACCACACCACCACTGCACAGAAATCGAAGAGAAGAAAGAAAGGAAGGAAGAAGGAAAGAATACTCGTACGATTCGCTTACCAGTGGAACAGAAAAGAGAATAGAAAAGAAAAAAAAAACTTGCTTTTTCATGCATGATACCTATTATGTATTACATAACGGGACGAGCTCCGAAAGTTGTCGTCAGAATTCCCCGGCTCCCAACGATCCGGGGAGCGGAGCAGGGGGACAGAAAAGGTTGAGCCGGGTTGAAAGAGCAAAAAAAGAGAGAGAGAGAGAGAGAGAGAGAGAAAGCAAGGTGCTCTGCTAGGGCAAGTCGACTTAAGCTCGAAAAGAAGGTGCCAACGCACATCGCGAACTGTCTCGGTATGATATTCAATTTGCCGGTACCGAGCCTTGGCGTTGTATGGTGGATGGGATGAGAGAGGAGGAAGGTCGGCTGTGATGAGTTGGATTGGCAAGCGGTGCGGTGATGGGAATGAGTGAATGGATGGGTGGGTGGGTGAAGTGCCGGGCTGTTGTGGGAGTGATCCGGGTATCGTGGTGTCATCGATTGGGGAGGTTCCAAGTTCTTGATAAACCGACGATGTGCGAGTACTGCGCAGTGCTGTATAATACTCCAGTGAAGTGCCATACAGCTGTGTCTTTTTCTTTTTTTCTTTTCCCGGCTGCGGGATTGATTTTCAAGGTGCCGGCTGCTCCAGTAGGGTATGCCGTTCCCGATTGCCGGTAACTTACCATGCCAGTACGGTGGACCAAGCACTGGCTCGAGGAAAAGCGATGGGATCCCCTCATTTTTCGCGAAGATGGTACGACGGCTGCTGATTGTTGCTTCGAACAGAGTTCAAAAGAATTGGGGTATATAGACGTATGATATTATTATTATTATCCTGTGTAAACCTGATTTTCGGACCCAAGGGCCCCGCTGCTACTGCTATACGAGTAGAGGTTTATGGGTTTAATAACGGACTGGGGCTCCGCACCCAGGACGACATTCCGCAACTTCAACCTTTGTGGGGCTCCTCGGGGGTCGGGGGTGCGATATGGAGGGAATAAAGAAAGCTAACCGAGCGGATTCCTGCAGCGGATCAAGATTCGATGGAATCGAATCAACCGACTGGCATGTTCTTTTCTCTTCCACGGCGCTTCCAGGAATCGCCGGCGGCAAGTTGATGGTTGCACTCGGGGAAATGCGGACTGGGTTCGCCGGTAGTCCCCGGACCGTAACCTTACAGTGCCGTGGCATTACCGATATGGATTCGAGATGTGACATAATTTATATTCCCACAGTTTGGTATCGTAAGGTGACTTATGACTTGTGCGGAAATTTTGCCGTGACAGAGGGAAAAAGTGTGGGGGGAGGGGACAGGCCCCCCTCTCCCGGTAGTCACGCGCTACCTCGTTTGATGTCTCTGGTCATACGGAATGGGCCGAATAACATCCACCTATCGCACTCTTTCGTAGGGCGCTCCACTCAATGCTTTTGTGTACCGTAGAAAGAGCTCCATGATTCAACAGCAGTAGAGAGGTTTGAGATTTGCAACCGGATGGGAGGGAGGGAAGGGTGGGTTATTATGGTTTGGAATGGAACCAGTATGGTAGGGATTCTGGGGTTCTTTGTGGTTGGGGGTTTCCCCAGATCGAGCATTTAGTGGGTTAGATCTGATATGATATATGACCTGACGTAGTGGAGTCTTTGCTTTTTTCCTCTTGGGTTCTTTCTCGGATCCTGAAAACTTGGCGTGAGTTATTGGAGACAGAGGGCGGAGGGCGAGCAGGCAAGATTGATGGGTTTCTTCTTGCTTGTATGATAACTTTTATAATGTCGTACGGGGGATTTTTTTTCGGGAGATTTTTTTTCTTTGGCGCCTTGCACGAGCATTCTCCGGATTGGGCCATCTTGGCTTGGCTTAGCTGGACTTGATCACTGAAAATTGGAAGCTTGGTTTGCTCTTTCTCCGATCTTTGCGGGCCCACCGGTTTTTTCTTCTTTGGTTTTAGAGGGGGCTGATTTTCTTGGGACGAGTGGGTTTTAATATTCCCACATCAAAGCGAGGTTTGAACGTAGGTGGTGATGATTGGGCGTTGGAGAATTCATGACTGCAGTTGGAGGCTTGCATGCCGTTAAGATTCGGTTTAGTCACGTTGGTGCAATTATCCCCGGCAAGATCTGGTCTTGGAGTCAACACTTGATTGAACTGCAACTAGCAGACGAAACCGGGGTGACGGTGTGTGACTAGAGAAGGTGTGTGCAGTCCAAGTGCTCTGCTTTACTGGGCCTTGCCAGTGGATGGTTCTCATATCATAGTCGCCATCTGTCTGGTTAGGCCATTAAGGGTTTGACGGCATTGGCTAAGCTTCCTTAACCTCATGTAAGTCATTCCTGGGCGGTCTGTGTGTGTGTTTGGGGAAGGCTAGATCGGAAACGTTGGTGCTCGTCGTTCGCTCTTTTACTGGCGCTCGAGAGCTCGAGTAGACTACCGTACGGTATGATATATCATCAATCAGTATACCTCTGGGGTTTTCTGAGGGCCTGAGGCGGTGAAGCGGAGCGGGGAAGGGGGAAAAAAAAGGGTTGAGGATCCGACTGGCCTCTTCTGGTGGGGGTTTTTTTGTGTATCGTATTGTGGGCTTGCCCCTCGGTTCGTGCAGCCAGAATGGAAAAATATCACGGTTGGGCCCTGCGTCTGCGGCGTACAAAGGCCAAATTGGTGGCATACCGGTATACAAGTAATCTTTTCTTTGCTTTTGTGCCTCTCTTTTTTCTTTCCCCCTTTTGCAATGTTCGCTGCGAAGAGTGTCACCTTCAGCCCTCCTTGGAGTCCCAGTTGGATTTGACGCAAGCTAAGACAGACGGACAGAGGTGCCCTACAAGTTGCTCTCGCTTGTTGCTTGCCTTCTCGGTGGAACTGTGAAATACTGTGGATCGTGGAGTTCGCATGCCGGGGGATGCCGGACATTCCAATCGGCCATTACTGTACCTCTTCTATCATAACTGATTGTCTAAACTGGGGGAAAGTCGGTTCTCTCTTCCTGCTGGCCCGTGCAGAGTTGGGCCAACTGAATTGATCAATTGATCAGCTCTCTTAATCTGTCCAGTAAATTTCCTCAATTGCTCGCAGCCCGTTTAGGCCCTCGGGCGTCCTGATTGCCTGCCCTTTTCACCTCTGCTGTCGTCCTGACAGCCATCGACCACCTCAGCCCGCCCACCAATCATACTTTTGGCTCTTTCTCGTGAACCACGAGCAAAACATTTTCTTCCCTTTTATTTTCCTCGTCCTCGTCCTCGTCCTCCTACTGCTACTGGTACTCCTGATTGCTATATACTGTTAGGGCAGCTTTGGGCGGAATTGACTTTTTACGTCTGGGTTTGCCTACCAACCGGGTCCGTCTTTCAAGGAAGGGAGAGAAAAAAAAAAAGAGAAAGGAGAAAAGAGGGAAGCAAAGAAAAGAAAACATTGAGAGGAGAGGCTCCATAGGAACTCTTGGTCAAATCCCAAAAAACCCACCCACCACTCACTGGTCTATACGACAGCTTATCCTATTCTGTTCCGCGCCAGTCCAAGCCGAGCGTAGCCCGTCCTACCGCCCCGCTACCCTCGATACTTATTCCACTCCTTGTGGCCATCACCCCCTCCTTCCCCCCTTCCTTCTCTTTACCTACTCCACCTCTGTGTTTTCTTCTGTCCTCTCTTACTTTATTGAGTCGGATTCTTGCAGGGTGCGGTTGAGGAAGGAAGGAAGTGTGCGTGAAGTTGTGTGTTGAGAGTGTGAGTCTGAAGCTGTGCGCATGAATGTGTGAACGACGTTGTCGTGTGAGAGGAAGTGCTGAGTAGGGTTGGGAAGGTAGAGGATACGAGATCTTCGACCAAAAGTGTGTATTTTTTAAAAATTTTTTCGTCCTTCGTCTCCTTCTATACTGATTCGTTCCGCTCTCTATTTGCCTCTTTGTTCCTCCTTCGGTGGCTGTCCACGCGGGTTTATGCTCGGGATGAGACAAACCTTGACCTAACATTGAATTATCAGGAAAGAAATCACCAATAGTTCGGATATTCGAACATTCATCATGTCTTCGTTGTCTCGCAGAGCTTGTTACAAGTTTGTTGCCTTCCTTTCCTTCCTGCCGTGTCTACATACGCCACAAAGATTGCCTAGTTTCTGACGTTCTTGGCTCTTTTTTTCCCTCAGATGTGGGTCCATCGGCCACTTTGCTGAGACTTGTTCATCGCCTGAGCGCCTTTGTTACAATTGTAAGAAATCCTCTCGTTCTTTTTTTCTTCCCCCTCTCCCGTTTCGTGTGGAGGAGAGTGTGAGGAGGGGTTCTCTCAAAATTTTATTCTCGGTAGAATTCTCCTGGCACGAGTGTCCATGTAAGGTAAAACTGGCGCGAGGATGCTGACGTGTTTTGTGGGGTACAGGCAAGCAACCGGGTAAGCACCTGGGTCGCCGTTATTTTCTCATTAGTTTCCATCTACCTTGACAAACGGTCATACTCAACGGCAGATATATGTTGAACTAGGACACGAATCCAATGGATGCCCGAACCCGAGAACTACCGAAACCAAGCAGTGCTACCATTGCCAGGGCCTTGGACACGTTCAGGCGGACTGCCCGACATTGAGACTCTCCGGAGGCGGTGCTACTGGAAGCCGTTGCTACTCCTGCGGGAATCCGGGACATTTGGTGAGTGATAATGCGAGCATCGGGGTGCAGCAGTAATGCTAACGGGGGCGTTATGAAAGGCAAGGGGCTGCCCTCACCAACTTGGCAGTGTTGGAAGGGCAGCTGCCGCGTACTCTCCTCGTCCATACCCTGCCGGGTTTCCGGGCCGGGGTGGATTTCCCGGAAACCCGCGCCCTGCGACATGCTATAAATGCGGAGGTATGTTTGTGTTTATCCAAAAAGTGCCGAAATCGTTTGATACTGATTATTGGGCTATCCAAGGCCCGAACCATTATGCTCGCGATTGCCAGGCACAGGCTATGAAGTGTTATGCCTGCGGGAAGCTGGGCCATATTAGTAGGGATTGCCAGGCTCCTAATGGGGGCCCCTTGAGCACTGCTGGGAAGACATGCTATAGGTGCGGTGAAGCCGGTGAGTGCACCATCTATGAAAATGGGCTACCTCTGCGTTCTAATTCTCCCAAGGCCATATATCTCGTGATTGCCCGCAAGCTGCGGAGCAGGCAGACCAACAAACTGCCGTCAACAGCGTCGTTACTGCATAAGCTCGACGAAGCCTCTCAGGTCGCTTTTTAGTGTGGAATGGCTGACATGTTCCTCAGGATGTGTCTCGCGAATCTAATCTACGATCCGATCCCGAAGACAGGTTTTTTTCCCTTACCTTTAATTCAGTGGGGCATTTTGTTTTTATTGCTGTTCCTTTTATATCGGTTTCTCTTGCAACCTATTTAACATTCGCTGTGAATTCTTTTTCCTACTTCATTTTTTCTCAATTTTTTTATTCGGGCTTTGCTTTGCATTCCCTTTGTCTAGCCACCATCTCGTGGAAGGACGGGATATCCGCAGCTTAGAACTGTCTGTATCAGGGAAGTGGCGGGGAGGTAAAACTCGGGGGAGTAAGGCCGGATGGGAAGTTCGGATCGGAGCTGCAGTGAACGGGCGGCTATAATTTGGGCGCTCAAAGATACGTGAGGCATCGTGTGGTCGCTGTATGTTGAGAACACGATTTGAATACGAGAAAGTTGAAGCAAGTAGTCAAAAGAGGTCAGGGTTTTCCGGTGATATGCCACCCTATTGGGGACTGGAAACGTCAGGTAAGGTTGGAATTGATATGCATACATGACATTTGCCAAGACTTGCCATTCTATGGAAACAGTTTACCCAGCATTCTTTTCATCCCTTGTTTGGGTAATTGGTATATGCGGTGTAACGGCAGGAGTAGCTCCTTCAAGCTTCCTGTTTGTCTCACCTTGGCGCTTTTCCTTCGTTGTTTGTCATTTCCACTTTCCCTTTCACACATCACCCCGATTGACATCCACCCGCCACCAAGATGCCGATCGAGGAGGATTTTGGGGACGATGTTTGTGCCCCCCCATCCCTGGAAGGGATTACCTGGGGAAGCTTTAAACTGATTGTCACAGGATATATTTGAGGTTCTTGATATTGACCAATTGCAGAATCATGGTATGAGGGAGGGGCTCTACGATTGATTGTAGACGGTGTGCTGATGCGTGTAGGGATTGGTGCAAGTGATATTTCGAAATTGAAGGCTTCGGGTTACTGGACTATTTCTGTATGCTGTGCATTTGTTTTGCAATCTTGGGGGGGGTTTCTGATGGTGGCTTAGTCTGTTTGTGCGGCTACTAGGAGGAATCTATCCAAGATAAAAGGTTTGAGATGACTCCCAAGTGGCTCAAATCAAGGGGTACTGAACGTGCAAGGTTTTTCTGAGCAGAAAACCGAAAAAGTCAAGGAGGCAGCGGGGAAATGCGCTGTAGAGATTCCACACTCCTTATCGACCTACCCCAAGTGTTCGCCAGACTGACCAACACAGCCCCCGTCCTACAATTTCATAACAGCTTCCGAGCTGGGACATATCCGCCGCAAAGTCTGCCGCATCTCAACCGGCAGCAAGTCCTTCGATGCAATGTTGGGCGGCGGCATTCAAACAATGTCTATAACGGAAGTGTTTGGAGAGTTCCGCACCGGAAAGTCCCAGCTATCTATGACTGCATCCGTTATCTGCCAGTTGCCAAGGGATCACGGAGGGGCAGAGGGGAAAGTGGCATATATTGACACCGAGGGGACATTTAGGCCGGAAAGGATTAAGCAGATTTCTGATAGATTTGGGGTTGATGGGGAAGCGGCATGCGATAATATCATCTACGGTCGGGCGTTGAACTCGGAGCATCAGATGGAGCTCTTGAATGGGCTTTGCCAGAATTTTGCGTCGGGGGAGTTTAGGCTACTGGTTTGTTTTGCCCTTTCGATCCTCGTATGTTTGATTGAATTGAAAATAACTAACTGTTGGAAAAGATTGTCGATAGTATCATGGCCTGCTTCAGGGTTGATTACTGTGGGAGAGGGGAACTGTCCGAGTAAGGTTGCTCTATAGCTTGCATAGTGTATTTTCCTGATGGGTTTAGGCGTCAACAAAAACTTGGCCAGATGCTTTCGAAACTTTCTCATATGGCCGAAGGTTTATAATATCCCCCCTGATATTGAGATAATATACTCACGTGGGCAGAATTCAATGTCGCCGTACTGATGGTGAGCACTTTCACTACTGGAGGGCTGCGGTACGTTTACCTTAGAACACTGATGGTGCGACAGACAAACCAAGTCCAGAGCGATCCTGGGGCAAGCGCTCTCTTTGCTGGAGCTGATGGGTAAGTGAGTGTCTGCGTATGGGTTTTTTCTGTTGATTCTGGGATAGTGGACTGACTGGTGACTGGTTGGTAGGCGTAAACCCGGTTTGTGGTCATTGATGCTCCTGGTAACGACCGCTCGGAAGAGAGCTAATATGGGGAATTTCGTCGCGCAATAGTTGGCGGGTAGGTATATTCGATTTTTACCTTCCGATTGCATTGTCTAACCCTGGACTTTATTAGCCATGTCCTTGCTCATGCATCTGCAACGAGGATTCTCTTGGTCTGGACCTTGTCATACTTATTCCGCATATACTCACTCTTGAACAGCGCAAAGGCCGGGGCGAAGAACGCGTCGCCAAACTCCAGGACAGTCCGGACTGCCCAGAGCGTGAAGCTACTTACATAATCACCAACGGGTTTGCACCTTTTTGGAGCCTAGTGTGCTGGGAAAAGCTTACTAACGGTACCGCGGTACCAAAGGGGAATATCCGATCCGGAGGGTACCAAGTGATGCCATTTCAGCTTGCTGATCGAGCGGTGGAGGGGCCGGATATGGGGGAAAGGTTTGCTTTGCTGTCCTTCTTGGGAATTGGCATTAGGTACCAGGAGATTGGATGCGATACAGTGGCGCTTGTTATTATTCATTATTTGGCATTGCTGCACTTTCGGACTAATATTTCACTTTAATATAACTATGGGCGATCTTGCACGGATTTGCATGATCATTACTGGATTGGGTATTGTGACTTCACTAACAGGCAAAAGTCCACCTTATCACCAGATTCTTATCTGGTGAGGCGGCGATTTCTTGTGGTGGTGGTGTAGCGGGCATGATGATTTGTGTTTTGTTTGTGGTAGTGAAATTGTTGCATTAGCGCCATACTCTGGCCCCGATTTTGGGTTCCTAATCAGCTGTGCTTGGAAATGGCTCAATCTACTTCTATTTGCTACGAGTAGTAGTGTGGGATTTGTAAAAATGATTAGACTTGCATTAGTTTATATCAAGGTGCATTGCAGGAGATAACTGATCGGGAGTGAACATATTGTAGACAAGTCAGTAAGTATATAAATAAATAGTATACTTATAGTTGTGAGCCAGGCAGAGAGGAATTATACCTTTAATATATTTTTGACTATCTGAACATAAATCCAAAATGTCAATACTATAAGGTTAGAATATATTACTAAGTAAAAGTTAAATTGTTGGACATTCAATATTTGACAAAGTATAAGAAATGACATGATGGCAGATATTATAGGAGATAGGAGTTCTGATAGGCAACTGTACAAATATTATATAAATTGTATAACAGTATGTAAGAAAAAGTTGAAGTTCTAAACTCTATATAATGGAAAACCTTATACTTCTAGCAACTTTAGTAAAGGGATTGAATAAAACTCTTACAAGTTTAGAAAAAAGTTACTTAGTAAAAACAGCTATTAAAGATATAAACTACTTATTAGAAAGTATTTAAACAACTTGCTATATCAGCAAAAATAAATTCTGCATCAGATGCACCTGCACTCTGTCCTGACGCAGTTTGCGCTGATCCTGTATCCTGTGTATCCTGTGCATCCTATACTGGGGCACCAGATCTGGTTGCATCCTGTGCATCCTGTACTTAGGTGCCAAATGTGGTTGTGTCCTGTACTTGAGCATCAGAATTGGTTGCATCTAGAATCTATCCCAACCAAGCTGAAAACTTGAGTGATGTTTCTGGCTTCCTATCATCCACCCCAACCACCCCCCTACTAGCACCCCCCCTACTGCCTCTATACCCAATGTGCTATCCAGAATCTCCCTGGCACATCACTACAGTACTGCACTTTGCTGTTTTGCCCACCAGCACCATATCTACATCCTAGTAGTAAAGTAGTATTTACCTTTTCAGAGTACTGACTTTGACCTCAGATCTCTCAAGCAACCTGTAGGCGCAGTAGCTAATACTTGACACCATAGACCTACTCGATGTCAGCTTTCCAATGATGTAAAGAACACCTACCTAATACTAATATGTATAGAGTTACAGCCTATTATAGAGGGAATATTTTCTTTAGTAAAGTGCTTACTTTGATACCTGATTCCTCTGGCATTCTATAGGCCCAGTAGCCAATACTCACCACTATAGACCTACTCGATGCCAGCTTTCTAATGCTATAAAGAATGTCTCTCTGACACCAGTATCTATAGAGTTACAGCCTGATATAGAGGTAGTATTTGGCCTAGTAAGGTTCTAGTAGAGTACTGATTTGACACCAGATTCCTCAGGCGTCCAGTAGGCATAGTAGCCAATACTCACTATCATAGACCTACTCAACACCTGCTTTCTAACAGTGTAAAGAACATCTCCACAACACTGATATTCATAAAGTTACAGCCTGTTATAGAAGTAGTATTTACTCTGACATAATTCTGGTAGAGTGCTGACTTTGATACCAGATTCTGTGGGTGCCCTGTGGGTGCAGCAGCTAATACATGATGCCATAGATCTACGCGATAATAGCTTTCCAATAGTATAAGGAATGTCTATATAGCACTAATATCTGTGGAGTTACAGCCTATTATAGAAGTAGTATTTATTCTAGTAAGGTTCTAGCAGAATGCTAACTAACACCAGATTCCTCAGGTGTCCTATGTGCACAGTAGCTGATACTTGGCATCATAGACCTACTTAATATCAGCTTTCCAATAGTATAAAGAACATCTTCTCAATACTAATATCTGTGGAGTTATAGACTATTATAGGAGTAGTCTTTACTTAACTCAGAGGTTCTGACTATATTTATTTGTCTACTATATCTAGTATAATAAATCTATGATAAACTGTAGCATATTGTAAACATTTAGCTGTAACCTAGGTCCAAAGGCATATTCAAGTTACAGTAGCTAGGTGCTGTATTCTGAAAACTAGCAATACATCTATTGTGTCCAAAGTTTGAGTATAATATGCAGTTGTATCCTGAGCCTTAATGTGATGTTTCATTGTATTTTGAGCTTTGGTATGACATGCTATTGCATCCTGAGTCATGGTTTGCATTCTGTATATTCTGTGCATCAGACACACAGAACATACAGAATGTAAGCAATTATTTTTGCTAATGTAATATAAGTATTTAAATACTAGGTTTTAGTTGAATTAATAATTTAACATTTGATTAAATAGTCAATAAATAATATTATACTATATTATAATAGCTAATCTAAATATAAGCTATGATAACAGATAGTGCCAAAGTACTTGCTGAGAATAAGATTTATTACAAAATCTAACTATAAAGCCAACTTTAAGTTTTATAAAACAGGTTATAGTTTATATACTCCAAAACCTGTACTGTATAAGGCTGAAGGAAAAGTATTATATAGCTTAGCAAATTACTCTGCCAAGACTTTCTTAAAAAAAATCACAACATTAAGGAATAGGGTATTCATATTTATAGAATACTATATCTTATAATATAGTGTAGAATATTATTAATTCAACATAAAAGTATAATATTAGTAATATAACTAATATTTTAATAACTACTCAGGTATCATTTATTTCTACTTTACTAATACAATAGTGACTTATATATTTATACTTTATTGTTTTCAAAATATCTAATCCCCTTTGTATTACTAGAGATTAACTACCTTTCTTGTTAATTATATATTTATCTTTATATAAGTTATGAGAAAACCATATACTACCAGTTAACCTAAATGATTTTCATATTTAAATATCTTATATTGAATTCAATACTTGTAGAGAGAGGCTTTAGAGTATAATAATAGTACATTAAAAGAAATATATAATAGGATATTAATGCATAGAATAATAAATATATTGAGAAAGAAGAACCTTCTAGTAACTTAGTAGTTTAGATAAAACTATGATATAAATAAAGCTTTTTTATCAATTCAGAAAAAGAAGAAACAATATTTCTTGACTGAAAAATTGACAACTAAGAAAAAAAGGGCTAAATCTTGACAATTATACTGCAGCTGTATGTAATACTTTTTACGCTTTTATACTAAAACTCTATGATTTCAGATTATTATACAAATTGCTACAAATTTCTAATTGCTATAAGAAAGACCTCTACATTGTTTTTCTTTATCATGTTTACAATCTAGGAATTTTTAGAAGGTTAGATCTATTTTACTTTTCTACTTATAATTGTTTCAAAATTACTCAAATCCTATTAGAGGTTTTGAAGTGCATGAATTATGTATAATTAGCTTCTTACAACTTATACAGAAATCAAGATTGATAGTATAAAGTTTTTACTTATGAATTATATCTTAAGACTGAGAACTCTTGATAGAGTAATACTTGTATTTTATACTATACTTACAAGGCTTGTGAGCTTTAAACTATTTAATAAATATTTATTGATGCAGCTACTCTGCTGTTTTGTAATGCTGTTGTATAGAATAAATATAGCATGATCAGAAGGTAATTATCATTTTATTTATTGTTATTACTACTATATCCGAGTTTTTAAAGAAAGTTGACTTCTCTAATATAGATAAATATATTACAGATATAATTCACAGTATAAAACACTACAATAGTGTATAGAAGCCTTGAGTAACTTGTAGATTAAATATAAGTATAAGCTAGTAGAGCTACTTGAATAGAATATTTTATTAATTTTATTCTATCTTTCTAACTTGAAGTAAGAGTTTAAAAAGTAGATAGAAAGGAAAAGATAGATTAATATATAATACTTATAGTGATTCCGTTGGGGGCTAGCACAGAAGAGGCACCACCGGCACTAGTGCACCCTAGCTGAAGATTCGGGGGGGGGGGGTGAAAATATACCACAGGCAACAGCATAGACCGGAATAATACCTAGTTGGATAGGGGGTAAATTTAGGCATTGGGACGAGCAAACAACATATAATACTCCCGAACCTCAGCCGTGTACCCCCCCTCCTCCAACAGCCCACTTCCCATCTCTAACTAGCACACACCACGAAAAGCCATGGAAGCAGTATCAGACGATAAGCCCCTTTTGATAGCCATTGCCATCCGTGGGAAGAGAACCAACGGACCACCACCACCACCACCACCACCACCACAACCCGGACTGAAGTTTGTCACGGGAACCCGCGCGAGCATTTTGAGCGGTCCGGTTTGGTTGGAGGTGCTGTGGAGCTTCCGTTATGGAGAGTAACCGCTACGGTTGAGGGTGGGATTCTCGGATTCATATGGTCTCACTCGCTCCACGTGGTTTTTAAACGACGGATGTGCGGAGCCCTCGGCGCCACAAGATGCGGAGCAGCAACCAACGGTTAGCTCGTCGGACACGTCAGTGGGGGGCAGTGGTAACCATCAGGAATGCTGCGGGAGAACTTTCGTGGGGGTATCGTGTTATGCTGAGATGAAGGATGGGAAAGAAGAGGGTGGGGTGGGAAGGCGAGGTCATGAGGATACATGGGCTCAGCAACCGTCTGCTCACTGATTCCGCAAGGATAGGCTGCGGATGTCGGAGAGATAGAGGGAAATCAAAACCATGCGGAATCAATTTGGATCTTGGTATTGGTTCTTCATAATCCTATCACTCATCGCATCATTTGGACATCAAGTCACTGCACACTAGTTAGTCTCACCTATTTTCCTTAGGACCATCATAATTTAGATCAAGAGTCCTATTTATTTTCAATTATGAGTTTATCCTACACCCACTGATTCATCCATCCATTCATCCATTCATCCACCGAGCAAACATGGTATCCACAAAGAAAGGAAAAGAAAAAGCTACTCAATTGCAACACAATGGTGTCAAAAGCCCTCCCTCAAACCTGCTTTTCCAAATCACACAAACACATTCAACTGAAAGCAACTACACCAAGCAACAACATTCTGATAATTCTAAATTTCCAAGGTGGGTAATCGTGTAGCTAGAAAAAAACGTAAAACCAAATATACACATCTTGAAAAGCAAGAAAAAAGACAAAAGAAAAAGGAAAACATGAAGCCTTGGTTACTGTAAACGGGTCGTTACTTTTTCCCCTTACCCTTTGCTCTTGGCTTTGTGGTGGCCTTCGGTTTCTTCTTGGGTTCGCTGTCTTCATCGTAACCATCATTGTCGTGGCCGTCTTCGTTCCGGTTTTTCTTTGACGCAGCTTTACCTTTGCCCTTACCCTTCGGGTCGGCCTTAGGTTTCTTAGCCTTGACGTACTTGTCCTTTGAGAGGTCTTGTTCCTCTTCGGCTTGTTTCTTAATAGCATCCTCATCGCCGCCTTCATCCTCGCTCTCCACGATGACGTCTTCAAGATCCGGGGCATCGTGCTTGCTGGCTTTCGGAGCCGCGACGCTGGAAGACTTCATGAAGGGCATGCGGTGAGACGTTGAATTGTATCTACTCCGTGTTAGCTATGAGAATGCGAGAATGACAGGGAATCTACTCACTGTCTGGTAAACGAGCTCTTAGTTTGAGTCGGGATGTCAAGCGCGCTTGCTGGTCCAACAATGAGCTCAACGATTGCGTCCCAGTCGTCCTTCGTCAGGAAGTAGTCGTCCATAGTATCGATAACCTTTAAGATCGCATCTTTGCCTTCACGCTCAAGACGTTTGGCGAGCATGTTGTAGAATGCTGGAATATAATTTTGACGGACCTCATGACGGTCACCGGATGCACGGAGACGGATATGCGATTGGATCTCTTTGACGAACCGACTCAACTTGCCTTGTTTCGAGTTGTTTCCTAGCCACGATGTGAAGCTGAACATTTGTCCTCCGTAGCCACCATACATGTAAGAAGCTGGCCTAACGGTAGAAAACATTCCATGAGCGGGCATCAAACTCCATTGCTGTTGAGGACTTTGTCAAGTGTTAGTTTAGGTATGATTTAATCAGGCAAAGGCATGGAAAGGTACCCATGGATGAGTGCATCTACTAAATCACCATCGGAAATGCTCTCTGAAGCATTTTCAACCAATTCAAGCATTTTCAGATGCCCCTCCTTCCCGTGGTAATTGTTTGCTCTTGCTGGGTTGGTCTTCAGGTAGTTCTCCTGCACCATCAAGTATGAAAACTCGTGATCATTAAAGTAAAGCTCAATCTTGTCGTTAAGTGTTTTCTTACTCGTCGGTGCAAACATTTCATTACCCAGCAACTTCTGCGCGATATCCCAAGGTTTCAACACTACATGTTTCTCCCAAGCTTTCGCCCTGTAGTATTGTTAGTACGAAGCCGGGGTGGATGATGACATGGGGTACCAACAGGTTCTTCCCTTGATCAAATGTCATACTTGATTGTGTAGTGCTGTAGGTAGACAACATGTTGATTATTTGACGAATATCTGCATGTGTCCCCTCCACAAGTTGGTCAATGACATTGGGTGGCAGCTTGATGCCTTCACGGTGTGCAATAGACATTATGCGAGAGCGAACTGCGGTGGCGTCAGGACGCCTGAATGGAAGATCATAGGTCACCATGTCGAACGGTTTCATCTTAGGCTGTTTGCGCTCGTTGCAAATACAGATGATAGGAATCTGGTAAAGTTAGATTTCAAACACTGGATTTGAGAAAGGGTATTCTTGTGACATACATTGGTCTTCCTGCACACAGCAGCTAGCTGACCTACACCGCCACGGTCGCCTGCAGACATTCCGTCGACCTCATCCATGATGAGAACCATCTTCTGCTTGGAATGCTCTACCTCCTTCTTGTCACTAGCGAAATACCCTAACAACGATCTGTTATCTAGCACACCACGAAGTTTTTCCTATTCATCTTATCAGCAAATATAGAGAGGAATCAGGACCAGATAAAGTTGTACCTCCATGAGTTTTTTGCTACGAGTATCACTAGCGTTGGACTCAACGATATCGTATCCTTCAAGCTTCGCTACTAGATGAGCAGCCGTTGTCTTTCCTATACCCGGCGGTCCATAGATCATGACAGCTCTAGCGCCTCCCATCCCATCCGCACCCCTCATCCTGAAATTGGTCTTGAGATTCTTTGGCCAATTTCTTAACCATCTCCCGAGCTTTTCAACCTGGCCTTTGTTGCCGCAGATTTGGGTCAACTGTGAAGGCGCGTACTTGACTGTCCAGAGTTCTGTAGCCTCCCTCTCAATAGCTTCTTTTCCTTTACTCTTGGCTTCGTTATCCATTTCCTTTGCCAGCTGACGGACCTTCTGCTCTTCCGCGGCTTTCTTGGCCTCGTTGGCCATCGCGGCAAGGCCATCACCGCCATTAGCGGGAAGAGCTGAAATAAGCTGGAAAAGTCCATCCTCATTGATAGTCTTGAGTCCGAGCTTGCGAATGATTTCCAACTTCTTGGGACCGGCATCATTCCCAAGGACCACATAGGAGGTTCTTGAGGATGGGGCTGTTGTGACTTTACTATTGAAAATATTAGCGTTAATCCCCCAAAACTGCCGACGCAAACAGTTTACCCTCCGTATTTTTTAACCAGCTGCTGCCCGTCCTCCCTAGCAAGACTCTCCAATAGTCCAGTGAAAACGAAAGTCAATCCGGTCAGGCAGTTTTCCCGACCAACAGGTATCTCCTTGCTGCCGGGAGCGGTCGGAACCGCTCCCTGTCGTTGTTTGAAATCCCTATAGTTGAACTTCTTGGGCTCCCCATCCGTCGGGGGTGGTGGGGTGGGTGGCCGAAATATTGGGACACTATCGAGTATCTTTCGAACACTCTCACTCTCCTGAGGAGCCTCTTTGGGTTTTCTCGGTGTTGCCTTTGCTTTCTTAGGAGTTTGTTTCGAGGCTTTGGCAGTGGGTTTAGCTTGCTCAATCTCATCGTCGTCGTGGTCGTCATCGTGGTCGTCATCGTGGTCGTCATCGTCCGCGTGTTTGTTGTGCAATTGAGCTGCCCTGCGCTTTCTTGTCGCGGGTGTAGCAGCACTTCGTCTCTTTGGCTTCACATATTCGTCTTCTTCCTCTTCATCATCCAAGACAAAGCTATCCATGTCCACATCTTTAGCCTTCGGTAATGAGGACTTCCGCATCTTTGCAGGAGAGGGAGCCTTGGCTTTAGATTTTGCTGGTCTATTCTTCTCGACAACAACAGCGAAACTAGCTTTGGCATCTTCATCCTCATCCTCTTTATAATCATCCTCCAACTTCCTGAATTCTTCCGCGTAAATTCCCTCGTCGAATTCGTCATCGTCGAGAAAGTCTTCTTTGGGCTCAGGCTTTTTCGGTTTATGCGGAGAGGTACGTAATATTTTATTTTTTCCGGTGCTCGCAAAATAGTTAGAAGTAGTTGTAGGCTCAGCTTTATTCTCCTTGGTGTTTTTCTTCGGGGTTGGTTTTTTGGTTATTTTCTTTGCGGGTTTCTCTTCGTCGTCGGAGTCTTCTGAAGAAGGTATTAGCACGCCTATGGAGACCACCAAATTAAAGAAAAGAATGCAGGGGAATACAAACCAACAACTCTGCGTTTTCTCGCTGAGGCTCTCCTCTATGATTGCGATTGTAATCAGTCCATGCAACTTACAGCGAGCGGTTGGGAAAACGGAACAAAGGACATACAGAAGCAGGAGTAGGAGTTGGGGACGGTTTCGGTTTTCCAGTAGCCGGTTGCCCGCCCTTGGGGGTAAAGAATTTGCGGATATCGGCCGACATTGTTGTTGATTCGAAAAGCTGAGGGAGCGGAGACGCAAAACAGGAGGAAAATAAGACGCGTCGAAGTGCGCCCGGCGTGTGATGCGCTCAGAGTGTAACTCACGAGTTACAGCTGATGGCTTGGCGATGTTCCAATTTGGTCGGATAACCCACTTACCTATCCTCTTTAGGGATATGGCTTGGCAATGTAGGGAAATGATATTGGTGATTTTCCTGGACGGAACGAAATGGCCGCTTTTGTCACTCGTAGGTGATCAGGTGTGAAGAAGAGAAAGGAGGAGGATAAAGTTAATCGCCTGTCGCTTTCCCCAGATACTTATTAAAAAAAACAATCAATTGGGATCACAGTTTCGGGATCATAAAGCCACCCCTCCGTTCGTATGCTGAATTTCATAGAACCTTAGCTCGAAAGCTACAGCAATACTCGACTTGAAGAGGTACGGCTGAGGTCTTCCGATAGTAATCCGGTCAATACGGTATTCGTTTCTGATCTTGAGGATCTGTGGAGCCTTTACTTGAATGGGCGGCTTTATTATCCCTTTGGAAGGAGGTCTCGACAATAGTTTCGCCAACACAAACGAAGGGATTAATCAATGGATTGTCTAAAACTTGAGCGGGCACCACGGTAGAAAATTTCGCCCTCTTGTCGGCTTCTTAGGGGCGTTTGTGTAAGGAGGTAGGAGAGGAGGGGGGGGTAAAGTTGGTTTACAATCTCCACCGAGCATGAGCTGGTTATTGTGTTTTCCTGTCACAATATCTTAATTCCACGCAATGGGGATATCCCAAACCCGAAGATATTTATTGCCCACAACCAATTTGCTATTGCACCTTATTCGACCTTCTTTCCGAGGAGAAATTGTGATCGCTATCACAATGTCACATCATAGCCTGTGGCAGGTTAGCCATATTTCAAGCACACCAGCAACTCTTATATTATTTCACTAAACACCCATGCATGATATTTGAGAAAATCAACAAAGAATCAAACATTCCAAATACTCATACAGTCCTCTGTCACTCATTCTTCGAATCCACGCAGCTATGTATGTCGTATCAAACAGTGTATTCCACTCTCAGAGTTCAGAAAAAATTTCCTTTGAGTTTCCCCGCAAGGAATCATAACCGTCAAACCGGTTCATCGCGCTGTTCGGGGGGTTGGTGTTAAACTTTCTGCCTGCGGTGTACCGTACTGTACTGTACTAGTACGTTCAATTGGGAAAAGTCGGTGACTAGTTACTGACTAGACTAGACCACAAATCTGATCTCACTGTCCCCTATCATACCTGTCACCGCCATTCTTCACAACTCCCTTGACAAATAAAGCTGTATAAGCCTAATCCGAGAGGTGAACAAGAATTACAAGCAAATTCCTCGGGATAGAATGAAACAATAAAATCCAACACGGCTGGAGTATCTTTCAGAGCCTTGGGATTTTACCCTCAGATCTATGGCGCTTCCCCGGGATAGTTGGGGCACGATATTCAATGCCCCCGCCGTGTCTAACCCTTGGAAGATAAAAGGTGTAAGCCTGTCAGTGGCTAGGAGGATTGCACTAATTGATAGGAGATAGATCCACATGCATGGGTGTCTATAACAGTATTGTGAGGGAGTACTCGAGTATAATACCACAAATCACCTTGAAGTGCTGTTCAGTTCTTTAGATTGTGTATGCGCATGAGGCAAAGGAGCATAAGTTAGGCATATGGGCTGTTCCAATGGATCGCTACCGGTACTGGTATGGCATCATACCAATCGCATGGTGCCACAAAGTCCCACTACTCGTAATGTCGAAGCGTTTTTAAAAAAGACTGGGTCCGCAGGAGGCTGCATGAGACCTGCATATGAGTGTTGGGCCAATAAGAGTATGTAAAACTCATGATAGTTTTGGGGCAATACTTTCTAAAGTACAAGGCATACAGATAGGAACCAAAGGTCTATAACAATCTACTTTACAAGAATGTAAATACATAAACTAGAAATTGAAACCATTGCCACCATTATCTGCAATACAAGCCTCTATTCGAGTAGGCATTGATATAATATGTTGGTTAATGCATTCAATCGAGTAGTCCTTCCAGGTCTAAATAAAGCACGGTTTATATTAGTAGTTTAAGATATAAGTTTAACTAGGAAAGGTATTTCAAACCTGCTCTACAGCTTGCCGGATTCCAGCAGCTGTCATCCGAGCACCAATCTGATCTTTGATCTGATCTTTCATCTCAGTCTATATGGTTTCAATGGGATTAAGGTCGGGAGAGTTGGCCGGCCAGATAAGCTTTTGTAAACCGAGCCGTTCTCGAAGTGGATTATGGTAATAATGGATATGAGTGGGAGCGTTGTCTTCCATAATCAAAAGGTTCGAAAAACGTGCCTTTTCCTCTGTAGCAAATGGATAGAGAAGTGGAAGAAGTATTCGTTCTCGATATATATACCAATCAATACCTCCACATCTTTCCTGTTTTCTTACCTTAAGTTCTCCTAGTGCCCGGGGATGCTCAAATCCCATATGATTAAACCATTCAATTTCCCTCAACTCCTTCTCGTATTCATACTGTAATTGAACTAATGCAGCTTGCCTCTGCCTAGCAGTCTCATAAGGAGAGGAGTAAACATGATATGGAAGTTCAGAGCCTGAAGTATATTAGAAAAGATCAGAGTAGACAGGAACTTATATTTTAGAGCTACCTCGCTTTCCATACAGAATGGCACCCCAGAACATTACTGTAGCTCCCTGTGAAAATTTTCGATTCAAATTTTGTGGCAGATAAGCTTCTCCAGCAGGGCGCAATACACCCTGGGCTCGACGACGCCGTAGGGCTCCCGTTTCAAAGTAACTTTCATCTGTAAAAATAACCTTCTTCCAATCCATATGGCGGTGCTAAAGGCAAAAGGCTAGTCGAGTAGCTCGTTGCTCTGGATTTAGGGATGGCTTTTCTGTGGGTTTTCGTCGGTGGATTCCATTTTCATGGAGTACTTTCTGCACAGTCTGCCTACTAATATCTAAACCAGCTACAAGCAATTGAAGTAAATATAAGTTAACATTTTTGTTTTCCTACTAATAGTCTATTTTTTATTAAAGATTGGATATGGAAAGTACAGAGTCCTACCAGCATGTGCCAGTTCTGCATATGTCATTCAGCAGTGGTCCCCATCAGAGAGTGTCACGGAAACCAAATGCTCCTTCTCTTCCTGAGTAAGGGACTGCTGTGAACCTTTCCGAGCATTTGGCTTTGGTTCAAGATTTTCAGTAGCACAGAGATCAGGGTTTCCTGTGCTTTCTGCCCTTCTCTTTGCTTCACGGATTATGTTTGAACAGGTACTTGCGAGCACTCCCGTTCTTCCCTCAATTTCCTGCAGCTTCATTGGCCTTCCATTTTCGCTTTTAAGCATGGCATAAGCCAATACCTGACCACGCTTGCTCAAGGAAGTGGTTGCACTTCGTGGAATATGTGGAGTATCTGGCATTTCGTTTTGTGAAAATAAAGCTGATCAAGAAACAAAGTAAAATGAAGTAGATGTATAGTACACGCAACACTTCAAGCTTGTTCAAGAAAGAGGTTTTTACAGCAAAAACTACCTCCAACTTGTTCTTTCCTTATTGGCCCAACACTCATATGCAGGTCTCATGCAGCCTCCTGTAGACCCAGTCTTTTTTAAAAATGCTTCAACATTACAAGTACTCGTACTGTGTCTCCGCACGCATGTACAAGTAATCTGCGGACCCAGAAGCTCCTGGGAGTGGGCGGTGTCGGGGGAGCTCAGAGACGTTTCAGCATACTGTCCAGTGCCCAGAGTTGGCAGAGGCACAGAGGGGGAAAGACACGGAGACCTTCAACTTGGAGCCTGACTTGGTGTTGTGGAAGAGCGGGAAGAGGGGTATGAAATTGATGGGGGATTTTGCCCAATATGTGATACAAAATAGGATAAATTTTCTGGTTAGGTGGGGGGTTTTTCCTTTTACATGAGTGGCTGATTTGGCCTCATGAAAGTTATGAATTTGTTTCATTTACGAGAGGATTGAGGTGATTTTTATATCATTTATTTGTTGGGTTTGGGGGTGGATGTTTCTTTTGTTATGTAAGGTTTTTAGCCTATACCTTAGGGTGCATGCCATGGACTTTCCTGTAGCGTAGCTATGAATAAACCGCGAATTTAACAAACAAAAAAAAAACCCCAGAAGCTCCTGAGAAAGATTACCGTTTTCCTGACACGGTATAAGATCAGCCCTCAATTCTGTCAACCTATCAAACCAAACCTATCCTGTGTTAACACATTACCGGTACCCGTAATTCCCGCTGATAATCTGATCTGGAATTCCTCAGGGGATACCGTATTACACGAGGGCACTTATTTTAGGAAATACCGGTGGGTTGGTCCCCCTTCTGTACCGGTAATGGGTTCACCGTGTCTGGTTCACACAGTTACATATCATGCGGGGAGAATCATTGAACCCCACTCTAGGACGCCCAGAATCCCCCCCCCTTTGGATAGAAAGGGGGGATTACCATCGCGGAACACCCAAATACACACCCCGTCCAATTGCACAGTTCGCTACTGATTGGTCGAATCTTAGTGGCCCTGGATTACAAGCCAATCGGCGGGAACTGTGTATTGGACTGGGTGCGCGTTAAGGCATTCCGCGATCATAACCCCGGTGCCCAGGGAAAACTGGCTTCTGGACATCCGCCGGGGCAAATGCCTGCAGAGGTAAGGATATGATACAAACAGAGCCTTACCGGGAGGGGCAACTCCAGCCTCCAGGGTCCCGCCTCCTAGCGTCAGGTTCGGATTCTCCTAGTTCTTAGGTAATCAACGGAAAAGAACATCTCAGCCATACTATATTCCAACAGTATCCTCTGGTCCACTGAGACACTGGCGAAATCTCTCTCATGCATTAGCGCCCAAGCTAGTAGCTTGGCATACAAGTGATATCAAATGAATATGTGCTCACATCTACTGTAGGATTCTCATATCTACATATGTAAGTTTAGTTGGTAAATACAATTAGTTAAGGTTCTAATTGTTTTCAAAAACACTATTTTTGAGGTACAGGAGTGGTGAAAGTATGCCAGCGAGCAAAGCACTGCTGATCATGTCCACAGAGTGCACTTGGAGAAGAGCAAGACCAATACTCAAACTGAGTAAGCTTTGGCCAACAGTGGCCACTCTTCTGACTATTACAAAAATCATATTGGCATATACAATACCCTTAGGGCTTTTCCATTTTCTCAAGGCAGTGATTGGATAAAGATTCTAATATAGGTTTTTGTAGAGAATCATATTTTGTAAAATAGATGTAAGATGTTTTTGGTCAATAGTATATGCTTGGTCAATATCATATTTTTTTCACCTTTCCACCCCTATCCTAAGTGTAGCTAGTAGCCTAACTAAAGTGACTAGACAAAAGTCTTGGTGATTACGTGATTTCGCTTATTGCGCTATTTTTTCACCATCCAATGGTATGGTCGCAACTTGACAATCATTCAGGAACAGTACCGATACATGTAAATTAAAGACTTGCAATATATAAAAGACTCGGAGTACAGAGAGTGAAAAAAGAAAATTACTAATAGCGAGTGTACTATTCTTTTGTATCAATGACAGCCTGAACCCAGGCTGGCATAGACTTCTATAGCTTCTCAAAGAACTCAGGTGGGATTGTCTCCCACACCTGCGGAAGAACCTCGCAAAGCCTTTGCTTAATATTCTTAGGGCCTCCAGGTGTGTGAACAATATCTGGGTACTGTTTATGAAGCCACCGTTTCAGTTCAAGCCACACATGCTCAATTGGGTTGAGGTCTGGGAAGCAGGGGGGGTGGTCCTCAAGTGGAATGTTGTTGGTATCACACCATTCTGGAACAACCATTGCTGTATGGGCCTTCGTGTTATCCTGCTGAAATACCGGATCACCCTTGGTATCGTGAACTTGTTCCATAACAGGAAGTAGACATGTCTCCAATAGCCATAAATAGACCCAACGATCGACAGAACCGGTAATAAGTGGCACAAAGGTACCCCGATTTCGACCCCAGAAACAGCCCCATACTATTAGAGTAATACCCTTTCCTTTTCCTACCAGGTGTATATACTCTGGAAGCCACTTCGCATCTTAGCACCGGAAGATCCACCGCTGATTAGGATCACGCGCACACTCAACTGAGCACTCATCGCTCCAGATGATACCTTCGAAGTTGTCAATTGTCCAATTTTGCTGCGCAATTGCCCAGGCTAACCGCTGTTTTGCATGCTTTAGGGTCAGATTTGCTCTTTTGGTTGCCAACCATTTGTGTACCCCGGCCTCATGCAGTACTCTATCGATAGTACATAGTGAAACGTGAGGGGCACATTTATCGTGCAACTCCTGCCGAGTCCAATCCCGCTGTTGGCGTGCTTCTCTGAGAATTGTGTGATGATCTCTCTTGCTCAGCTTGCTGGGGCAACCGGAGCGAGGCAAATTATCAATGCTACCCCCTCTTTCCAAGGCATGGGCTAAGAAATTCTGCACAGTTGACCAGGGGCGTCCAACCAGTCTTGCCACTATCAAGATTTGCTGATATACCCAGAAAAAGGCAATTATCATGCCTTTCTCCACATTTGTCATCTCACAGCGATTGGTTTTTGTTCTTTTAACCAGTTTGGGGGGCATGGTGTCACGGTGGTTCTGAAGAATGTGAACAATCCACAGTCGCGAGTTACTTATTTGGGTGGCTTACTAAGCATTTCACCAAGACTTTTGTCTAGTCGCTTTACATAGCTTTTTAAACAGTATATAGCAAAATTGTAGTGCAGACTTAGAGTGGGCCAATGGGTAAAATAGTATATCATTCTCAGCCAAGTGGCCTGCATCTAGCTGTTGGTTAAGCTCTGTATTTTGTATAAGGTTGATTAGGATATAAGCGTTTATAGTTAATATATATAGGAAAAAATATAAAAATACTAAACAATTTAGCCATACATACTGGTATCTTGTAAAACCTATATCCTAATTGTTAGCCAAGCTGAAACTAGGATTATGAATTCTGTTTAGCATACTTGTATGATACTGGTCTACTTTATCTACTCTACTCATATAATAGTTGTAGTTTTCAATAGTAGTAGGAATAAAGAAGGCAGCACAGCTCTGATCCCTGAATGCCCTTCAAACTAATATGGTATTTGTGCTTGTTTTTTGAGGCCTCTAATATATAGTGTGGATAACCTTATTCTATCAGTAGACAGTAGTAAGTATTCTTACTATAATGCTACCCATTCATTGAAAGTAGAAAATTCCATCAACTGAGCAACCATTAATTATATTCTACTCAGTAAGAGCATAGTACTTAAGACTAGCTGGATATTTAATTCTATTAACTCTCATAGTTCCACAGGTACCAATTCTCTTTTCTCGTAATTGTTGAAAGAGTGGAATACTGGAAAACCTATTATTCTTATAAATGATATAAGAATATCAATAAGTATTAAGGGAATGATATAGTTGCATAACAGTAGAACATGTTAGTGAGAGATCAGGTAGCTTTATAAGTTCAGTGAAGGACTCAGTATGTGAGATAAGTATTCAGTCAATTGTATATCCCATCCTACATAGAGCAATAACTTTATAGCTTATTAGAATCAGCTTGCTTAGTATATGAACAGTATGAAAGCTTCAACCAGAAAAGAATACTATTATTTTAGCAATTTATAAATGTGTTCTAATCTGAAGCAATTCTTGACTTTTAGTTTGTAGATAACTATTGAGTGGCTCTAGCTTTCTTCACTATTTGCATCATGCTAAGCTGGTTATATTATTTGGAATCGAGATGTGAATAAAGCACGTAACTTGATAGTAGCAGTGGTAGCTTATAGAACTATAAACAGAAAGTATACCATCAGACTAGTACCTACTAACCTGACCTAACTGAGTAATTCCTATCAGAATTCTGATTACTAGAAAGATCCAAAACTCTAAAACCAAGATTGCATGATTCTATTACTACTTTGTAGCTTTTTCCATACTTGCATAAGCATTAGTTGTTCAAAAAAGTTGCTGAATTATGCTATTATCCCAAAATAGAGCAAAAAAGGTAGCTGGTAACAAGCTGATTTTGTCAGGCACTCTGAATTTAGTAGTATATTTTGCACCCTCTATTGGCTTAAAGGCTGCAGGATTATGCAGAATCAGTTTAGTAGTACTAAGCATATTTGTAGCTTTTCTGGGAGCTGGATACTTTGCTTGTTTTACTAGAAATTGAATGTTTGAATCGCATGTAGAAAGAGGTTTACTCAATTGTTTGGCTAACATAATTGCTGGTATTAAGAAAATAAGCTTCTAGCAGATATGCTAGTACTCAAGCCAAAGTTGAGCAGGAAGGAGATGTAATTTGAAGTTACATGATCAGCTACCTATATTTGGTTAAGTCATGGATGCTAATGTATGAGAGAGATTTTGCCAGTGTCTCAGTAGACTAGGGGATAATACTTGTACCAAAACTATATATCATAGAACTACAAGTTATTAGCATAAGGTACCTGAACACAGGGGTGGATATGGCTACACTAGAATACCACTACTAGCTATATAAAACAATTCCTGTAAATTGTCTAAGGTGGTATAATTAGTATATAGAATGGGAGAAAAATAGCAATATTTTGTATTCTACTCTATTTTTTTATTATCAGAATACATTCAAACCTTGTGAAAAGCTAAAATAAGAGTTCTAAAAGGTGAGTGGAGATAATTTGAAGAGGAAAGTAACTACTTACCAGCCTATAGACCACTATGCTAGTTGTCCATAGTGAAGATACCTCTTATACCAAAAAGTGCTATGTCCAGGCCCTACGCTTTTTAGCAGGATAGATACTTTGTTAGATTGTAGAGGACTAGAATCTAAGTTTAAGTACAGTTCATAATATCTGTAATGCTCTTACAAACTTGAAAAAGAGAAAGAGGTGTCCTTTCTCTATTGATTCACCAACTCACCAGAGGTTAGTTGCAATGGCAATAATGAGTGCTGCATATTGGCAGATGCCTTTTACTGAAATTGCAATACTCTGTAGAGTCTAGGCCTGTAATCAGATATTACTTAAGGCCATTAGGAAGAAGCGATATACCCGGCAGATTGTGCAGAATAAACTCCTTCTTGATGACTAAAAGAAGGCACTCCAGCTTCAGTTCACTCAAGCTTATCAATATTAGACAATAGAGAATTGTTATTGAGTTATCTGGACAGATAAATATTATATCTGGCTGTCTAGTACTCATAGTTGGACTTGGGTAACCCTGTGCCCTGGGGAGAAGTATGAGGATAGCTACCTCATCTCCATGTTTCCCAAAAAACAGACTTTATCATGATATGAGATTGGTTTATTGGAGGACAAAAGGTACCATTATTACTTTAGGATAAAAACAATTGGGGTACAGTAACTACTGTTAGTTATTGTATCTATATTCTAACCTCTGTCCTTTAGTCCTAGTGGTATTCAGAAAGCCAAAGACATGGGCATTCTCTTTAGGTCATAGAGGATAGAGCCTCTGCTCATCATGCTTACTACACAAAGGCCCTTCAGCAATTCTATCAAATGCTAACTATACAGTGGCCTCTATGCTCCTCCAACCTAAACCCTATAGAAAACATTTGGTATATTCTCAAGAAGAGGCTAAACAAATATTTTTCCCAGCCAAATAGCAGAGAAGAAATGGTGGCCACTATTTAGAGTAAATGAGAGCTGATATTAGAGGAAGATCTCCTTGTTTTTGTGAATTCTATGCCAGAATGAATTGAGGCCATTATTTGGGTACAGGGAGGACATATGCACTGGTAATTTTGAACTTTCTTTTTCTTTTTTTGTACTTTTATCTCTACTTCTATATAACGGGGGCTCCCTTAGAAAGATGGATTCCAAGGTAGCGACTACACTGAACAACTTCAAACTTATCACCAAAAGTTCATACAGATGTAAGAGTAAAGTAACCTGTAAAACTTAATATCATTAAGCGTAACGCTTCACTCAATTAAGGTTTCGAAAGGATTCATTGTTGAAGTAGGAGAGTTCTTGCATAGACTTTCAAGTAGTTTTATCCTATGCCAGAAACTCCCCCATCAGTTCACTCCAACTATTCGAGCACACCCTTCTCCACTAAGGGTGGTCTGGCACATCTTCTAGCACACCCTTTGGGCATGCATGTATCGACATACTCTAGTCAGTGTTCAACTTATATGGTTATCGTTTCTGCAGCGTATTTCCATTTTGTCCTCCAGAGTGAAAACTTCTTCGTACCGGCATCTTGCCAATGGCTAACAGTCAAGACGCCTGATGAACTGGACTATCTATGATATCCTTCCCATATGCATTCATCTCTACATGAACCCAGAAGCTACCGTAAGCAGTTTATCTATCTACTATCTATGATTCCCAGGCTTCCAGTGTCTTCCGCAAGATATAGTAGTCCAGGAGTGATCCAATGGGCGCTACCCATTACCACTACCTCGGATCCATCTTACCTGTAGTAGGAATCATGCTTTTAGTATCGCTGCACTTCCCTTACAGAGCCTGTGGCATTGGGGACACTTTTGGGCTTTGTAGATATAAAACTCTCCCAGTCGCTCCAGCACTACCCAGAACTACCTTCAGGACCCCCACTGTTAACTCCCATTAACTTTGTCAGTTTTGGTCCATTTTATTCCAAACAACTTGGAGGAGATACTCCACCTTCCACCCTATGCCCCCTTATATATCCTGTGAACAGCTTATAGTCGACTGGACAGCAGCGACGTATACGGTGTTGCAAGCAGGTCTCCAAAGATTCCTCTTTGCTAGATTGCACACAACTACACCACTGTTTGCCCATGATGTCTGGGCCTCAAGACAGGGCCGGAGGGGTATGATAGGAATAATTTCTCCAATTTACAGCTTCTTTGGAGCTGCATAGCTTACCCAATAGCATCTCTCAGAACTCCAGATTCCAGTATTATGCATGGCTTTATGTGACAACTATTTCAGTCATTTTTTCCGAACTTCCTGAAGGACTTCATATTGAAAGGTAGGGTAACTCAGGACTTTGAACAGGGTAACCCGAGCCCCCTGACAGGGTAACCTGATCCTGAGGGTAGGGTAACCTTGTCTGATGGACAAGATGACTTTACCCTGTTATCCTATCTATTCCATTGCCAGAGATAGACACTTCTGACCTTTCTCCAGTTATCTGGCTTAGCTGAGTAACCACCCCTTCAGAGGTCCCTAAGTACGCTGACACCACTCCTGGGTGTAGCCAGGTACCTAAGTACCCTGCCAGCTAATTCTGTTCATCTTGGAGCCTGGGCTATTGGGTCTCCATAGGTCAAGTACTTACTTGCCTGCCGGTTCCTACCAGTTCGCCTCCTGGCTGCCTGTATGGGTATAGGTTCTGGCTGCCATAGCTCATGTATACTGGGTCATTACATTCTATAATATTTAATATATTTATCTACACTTTTTTTCCTTCACAAAGGCATGTTTGCCATTAGAATCCACAATAAAAACCCCCTGTATCCCGTCTGCCCCACCCCTGCCCCACTCCTGCTCAACCTCCGCCTAAACCCTGCCTATACCCCCCTGCTCTACCCCTAATGTTCAGGTATATACTTCTTGCTAGTATGATAACTTGTATAATACCGGTACTTGTCAATTCAAACCCTTTTATAGCTTTATTGGGACCGCAATTCCCCTCAACCCCTTTTTCCGCCAGATAGTCAGGACCCTTCGTCGGGGGGAAAGCTGCCCCATCCCTTGTCTGCCCCCGACCCACCCTACCCCGTTGATAAGCGATAACCTTCTCACTGTGGCGGGGTGCACCACTGTGGGCGCTTCCATTCAGGTATCATAATAAGCTAGACTAATCCCCAACGACCCAATTAATTATTCCCATCATTAACAACCCCGCCAGCAACGCGCTTTAGCATCCCATCCCGGAATAACTTCCCCTTCCCCCCCACCCCCTCTCCTGCCACGGTTGAATTTACTCTTGCTCCTCCTCCATCTGTCCAGCGCACCGCTTCTTGCCCACGCCTGCAACATCCACCACCAATCCCAATCCCAATCCCAATCCTCCACCCCGAGCCCTCACGGACCCCCTTTTCACGGTACAAATAACGGACAAATTCCCCTCGTCCCCTATTCTTCTGCATCGCCTCTTCATATCGTCAAGGGGGATTCAGAGTACAAAATGCCCACTTTCTTCTCCACCTCTAAACGCTCGTTTAAGGATGTAGGTGCTGAGGGGGAGCAAATTCGCACAACAGAGTTTCTTGAAGCTTGCGAGTTGGTCGTTTCATTGTTTGGTATTCCTTCCCCCGTTCAATTGGTAATTGAGGCAGATGATAGGATGCTGACCACTGCTTGCTATAGACCTCCTCGGCTCAACAGCCTTTGCAGCTGTACAAAAGGACATGAACGGAAACATCAAGGTACCGTGAATTCATGCCTTTATTCCATCTCTCCTTGTCTAATCATTAGCTCATCTCTGCCCCACCCTGCACTTTTCCCTCCATTGAAATGAAACAACTTACCGATTTACAACAGAAAATCCGTGACCGCCAAAACTCCCACCCAAATGAATCCGACACCCTCCAAAACCTCTGCGTGAGCGAGCTCGTAGGAGGGAAGCACACGGCAACCGAAGGCCTCGTCTGGCTCCACCGGTTCGTCGGATCTCCCATTCCCCTAGTCTCAAGTTCACGCCCAAACTAACTCAAGGTTGCCGTTACTACTGCTAGTGGACTCGAATTCACCGAAAAGGCCCTCCGCAAAAACTTCAACAACCCCAATGAGGAACTCACCACCTCGTTCACCAATGCCTACGGCGAGACGCTCAAGAAGCATCACAACATGATCGTCAAGGGCGCGTTTGGGCTTGCGATGAAGGCGTGCCCGTACAGGGTGGACTTCTACAAGAAGCTTGGCGATGATGAGACGGAGGTTAACACTCAGTTGGGGGAGTGGCTGACAGCTTTGGAGTTGACCAATGAGATTTTGTCCAGACAGCTTGCTGGCATTAGCTGGAAATAGGATCATTAGACGCAGTGGTATACTAGATGGGCATGTGCCCTGGTCTTGGAATATAAAAAGTGTTTGCCTACGTGATTTTAAGGGTGGTCCGTGGTGAAAATTGGGAGCTGCCTAGCGGTTCCGTGAGTCAGACTAGGGCTTGGACTGATTGTTCAGCTGTCCAGAGTAGGTGCACCGACTCGGAAATTGCATGGTCATGAAACAGTAATACTGCAAGCGCTGCACACGTCTCAACATGAAAATTTAATACAATATTTGTACTGCGCCATCTCAGGCAAATGCGGTACTGGCCGAAAAAGCTTAACGTGATCGTGCGGAGGTTTGCGTTGATTGAGGGGTCGGGCTTCCAATGTCTGATCTGGCATATCTGGCCCAGTTGTGCGGGAAAAAGACAATTGTTCCCAGGCTCTGATGATATTTCCTGCCTTAATGGACTTGAAATCGCGACGGCTTCAATATCTGGTGTCATGACTTGCGGTGTATCCATCGTAGTCCTTGTTTTGTGCACCGCTGCAGGCCTTAGTCATCATAAGAAGCGAGCAACCATGGCAAAGAAGTAAATTTTAAAGTACTCCCTAATCAACCCCAACAAATAACAACAACAATAATAAAAAAACAAGACAAAGATAAAAGGTATGAGAAACCATGTCTAGTAGGATCTTCCGAAGAGGGTGTAATGCTATTTGTGCCATCAGTATATATATATCTCTCTCCAAGGAGGAAGGGGAAGGGGAAAACCTTAGCATTTTCACCACACTGCGCGCACTTTGTCGTCCCCGGGATGATGGCGTCGTCACCTTTCGGCTGGTCGAATGGGATGCAGAGGGACTTCGCACCCATTGATGGAGCTTTTGCATCTTCTGGGGCGTCATCGTCGTCTTTGCGACCTTTACTGCGTTCTTTGACTTCGTCCTCGCATTCATCTCGGTCGCCTATTATTGTAATCAGTTAATATATTGGTCATTCGCAGGTTTTAGGTTTAGAAATGAGGTTTACAATGCGGCATGAGAACGACGTTCTTAGCATTCAACGCTGGAGTAAAGTTCTCCCACTTCTTGACGATGACGGTATGTTCGTCGTATGCCTTCTTAGCTTTATCGTAGAGGTCTTTCTGGATGGTGTCCAAGAGTGCCTGGACCTTTTCCGCAAGGCCACTAAGCGGAATACCGGCCTTGATACCGGTATCGCGGCGGGCAGAAAGGACTTGCTTCTTCTCCATATCCTTGGGCCCGAACTCCAATCTAACGGGAACGCCCTTCAATTCCCAGTCGTTGAATTTGTATCCTGGGGAGTAGGTATCGCGCGTATCAGCTTTGACGCGGATGCCGGCTTTGGACAGAGTTGAAGCAATGTCCTCGACACCTCCAAGAAGCTTCTTACGCTCTTCATCGGTGGTCTTTGCGGTGAGACCGCAGGGGACGATGACGACTTGGTATTGGGCTACTCTAGGAGGGATAACGAGACCCTTGTTGTCTCCGTGGATCATAGTCATAACACCAATGACACGGGTGGAAAGACCCCAGGAGTTTTGCCAGACGAAGAGCTTCTTAGCTTCTTCTGGGTCGCCCTCTTTCCAGGATGGGTCCTCGACGATGATGTTGAACATCTTGGAGAAGTTCTGGCCAAGACAGTGGGATGTTGCTCCCTGAATTCCACGGCCGGTAGTAGGGATGTATCCTTCACAGGTAGTGGTGAAGAGACCTCCAGCGAACTTCTCATTCTCAGTCTTACGGCCTTTGATGGTTGGGACAGCAAGGAGCTCGGAGTAGATATCTGCGTACCAATCGAGAATTTGTAAGACCTCTTCTTCAGCACTCCTCTGGGAAATATGTGCTGTGTGGCCCTCCTGCCAGAGGAACTCGCGAGTACGGAGGAAAGGCTGGGGGTGCTTGAATTCCCAGCGGACGACGGAATTCCACTGGTTCAGCTTGAGAGGGAGGTCACGGTGACTGCGGATCCATTTTGCGTAGTAGGGGTACATGACAGTCTCAGAGGTTGGGCGGATGGCGATGTGCTCCTCGAGCTCATTCTGGCCGCTGGGGAATGATTAGAAAATTGATATTGATCGCCAAAAGAGAGGTGATATACGCTTTGGTGACCCAGGCAACTTCAGGAGCGAAGCCTTCGATATGGTCCTTCTCACGTTCGAGGACCCTTGAAGAGACGAACATGGGAAAATAGCAGTTCTCTACACCAATAGATTTAATGTTTATGTTGAACCAGTCTTGGACTTTCTCCCAGATACCGTATGACCATGGCTGACAACCGAGTTAGCTCTTAGAAGATTAGCAGAAAAGAGTTCTACGAACCTTCAGAATATAGCATCCGGAAATGTCGTAATATTCTAACATATCACCCTTGGTAAGAACCTGCTGGTACCAATTAGAGAAGTCGATTTCCTTCTGGGTTGTGATCCCAATAAGTTCCGCATCTGGAATTCTAGCGTCGGCGGCCCTGGTAGATTTGGTGGGAGCCTTTTGGAGGTCTACTTTCGGCTTTTCCTCGTTGCGGCGTCTATCCCATAGGTTAGTCGAAGACCAAGTGACCAAGTCACACCTAGTTTTAAAACTTACTCAATGGTGGCTGTGTTAAAGGTGTGTACAGTAACTCTCACGCCAGTTTCTTCGAGGTAGAGCTTAAGATCGGCACCGGAGACAAAGGAAGTGGTGCTCGATCCCGAAGGATGAATAGCAACTTTGGGAGCATCAACAAGACGCTGATCAAGGAGAACTTGTACGGCTGAAGAGTTGTCCTTGGTGATTGTGAGGGGGGATACATCGGTAGGCTTAACTCCAAGTGCTGCATTCACTGCATCTTCGTTGGCCATACGGGTGTCTTTGGTATCCAGGGTCTTCTGGATCTCGGAGGAAGGGGTTGTGGTATCTTCTAGTGCTACTACTACAACTAGAGTTGCGGTCTGTGTCTTTGGAGTCTCTATATCTCTGTGAGAAGCGGCCCAAACATGAATTCCAAAAGCATAAGTCCCAAAATCCTTTGAGGCCTACAAGGGACACCGGTACGTACTTGGCTTGAAAACTAAAGTTTTCGAAAGAGAGTAAGACTCCGGAAGACCCTTCAGAGTCTCCAGCTGAGAAGCCCATTCCTTCGAGTTGGCGCAGGGCCCATGCTCGAGCACGGGAGCGTCTTGAGCAGACATGTTGGGTGATATCGACCTCGTATATCGTCTTTCGTTTGCAGAGAGGTGGTATCGAAGCTTTGCGTAAGGAGTGGTATGATAAGGAGAGAAAAGTGTTGGAGGATCGTTGCCAGTATGATACCCCCCGCTCTGAAAACCCCAGACCAGGAATTTTGGGGGCTGTGGGAGGGGAATGGATGTCACGTGCGCCCTAATATTAGTATGATAGCACACATGCGGCTGAAATGTAAGTTACCCGGCTAGGGTCAGGTCCCCAGGGTCAGGGTCCTTTGGTGGGCTTGAAATTATTGCAGTTTCCTTCATCCCGACGGATGGGTCGGGTTTGAGATGCGTCAAATCAACCATGATATCTCGAACGGCTACTTATATATGCCATCGCTGCGTATTCCGTCAATTGCTGTGGTCTGTGTTTCAGATTCGGCCTCAGTCTACCGGTAATTGTGCAATCGAACATGAGTTACTGGTTATGCGAACGCTAATTGGCAGGGCAGCGTTGAAAGCAGGTTCAAAATTCCTTGCGGACGGGCTCTTACATCGAGCCCAGCAACTCAGCAATGAACACTCTGAATTAGAAAAGCAATTGGCGGGTGGCTACGATAAGAAACTTGCCACTCGAGCCGGCCGGTTGGCCTCCGTCTCTCGGTCGTTGGGGGAATATCAAGGTGCCATGGCGGAATGTTCCCTGTCCCCATTCACCCCTACTATAATACTCCAATCTAACATTTACAGACCTTAAGAGAGCTCAAGGAAATGCTCGCGGACCGCAACCTAGACCCTGAGCTTCGCCCGCTAGCAGTCTCGGACATAGCGTCTACTGAATCTTCACTTTCCACACTGGCTACAACAATAACCCAATCCCTCGTACAGCCCCACCCGTTTGCGCACTTGTCCGCTCTGGTGGAGATCCGGCCCGGCGCTGGGGGTTCAGAAGCAAGTTTGTTTGCGGGCGACCTCTTGAAACTGTATACTACGTATTGCGCCAACATTCGCAATTGGCCATTGTCAATGGTTTCCCTGACTGCGAGTACGGAGGCAGGTGACGGTGTTCAAGAAGCGATATTCGAGGTCGAAGCGCCGGGGGCATACGAGATATTCCGGGGCGAGGCGGGTGTACACAGAGTGCAGCGAGTGCCAGCTACAGAAAAACAGGGCAGAACACACACTTCTACGGCGAACGTGGTTGTCTTGCCTTCATTCCCTCAGGTGGAATTAGGAGAGGGCGAGGAGGACCCAGACAGTATCATCGACAAGAAGGATGTCAGGGTCGATGTTATGCGTGCTAGGGGTGCTGGAGGCCAACACGTCAACACTACCGACTCGGCGGTGAGAATGACACATATTCCCACGGGCATTGTAGCTGCAATACAAGATTCGCGATCCCAGCATAAGAATCGGGCAAAGGCTTTGATGGTGCTGAAGAGCAGGATTGCGGAGAAGAGGAGGGCGGAGAGGGAGGCGGAAGAGCTGGTACTGAGGAGGAGCGTTGCGAAGGTTAACGCTGGGCGGTCAGACAAAATGAGGACATATAACTATATTCAGGTATGCCGATTTTTTTCTTCAGTACAATGACATGGATATTGATTGGGGGGAGCAGAATCGGGTCACGGACCACAGATGTGGGTTCAGTTTACATGATTTGCCAAGTTTCATGAATGGTGAAACGTTGGACTCCATGATTGACCAGGTACGCAAGTGGCAGATGGAGAGGGATGTAGAGAATCTGGATATTGGTCGATAGAGTAGGCTTTACTATGTAAATAAGGCTTCGATTACAAACATTACAAAAAATCTAAAAGCTCTGCCCAAAGTGTGTGAATTTATCATGACTTGCTGTCATCATCATACTATGATATATCATTATCATATTGTATCACTCGTTGTTATTTCACAGTCCAATTATCCCATAATTTATATCATACCCCGGCCACGTGGGCCAGACTCCAACATCAAACCACTGCCCAAAATAGCAAAAAGAAAAGGGGAGAAAAAGAGCCCACTGTACACAGCCAGTATATACACCTCCACCAACCCTACAACCAAGGCTGAACCTATATATACCGGGTACAGTACCCAACAGCTGAGCCGCATTTCCGTGACATCATGCAATCTCACTAATTCTCCCCTTTGTCGGAAAGAAGGGATCCAGATGTATTCAGAATTACGGTATACTATTCCTGTACGGTGGTGTGACTGTGTCGGTCATGTGACACAGCCACATGACCTGTTGTTATGCTAGAAGATTCTAGCAGGGTAGATAGATTTCCTTGGTATGAGTCAGTGTTCGCGTAACTATAGAAAGGTATAAATAGGGGTGTATTTTTCCTTTTAGTTAGAAGAGCATGCAAGCTTGGATTAATCTATGAGTCTTAAAGATATATCTTGTTCATCAGGTCTATTCCACTATCACAAGTGCAAGTGACTTAGATACAAATATTCTCAGGTTATGAGCCGGGGTTTGTGAGATCTTCCGCAAACCTGAACATCATATACCACAAGGCCATAGGTGTACTCCTAAGCGAGCGTATACCATTGATCCTCCCCACAAACACCTCCTACAATAGAACCAACCTGGCCCGCCAGTACTTTGATGCACTAGACTGGTGGACGTGTCCTCACTGCAATAAAATACGCCCTCTTTCAACTGATTATCTTCTCCCTTTGTAACCGGTACGGGTACTAGGTTGTTTTATGTTTGGTTTCACAGTATCGTTTGATACTTGTATTGTTTCGTGTGCTATCAGTTGATACATACCTCGTTTTATGTTTAGTTTCACAGTATTGTTTGATACTTGTATTGTTTCATGTGCTATCGGTTGATACACACATCGTTTCATGTTTGATTTCACTGTATCGTTTGATACTTGTATTGTTTCGTGTGCTATCGGTTGATACACAGATTGTTTTGCAATATCACTCATACTGGAGATAAGCGATATGCTGTACTTAAAGACTGCTGATTTCCGCGATGGAAACAGCAGACTTCGACAGACAGTATTCTTAAAATATACTTGGTTGAACGGTTACTTCTTTGATCTCCTATTACATCCAGTTCAAAGACTCCTTTAACAAGCAGCGCTTGCTTCATGTTGATCACGAAGCCATGTGCTCCTATCGTACCACTACGTGATTAGGGCCTGGCCCGAACACGTTACACCCTTCCTGTTGTGAAAAATACTACAACGAGCTACGTCATGACACAATCAGGAATCTGAGCAAGATAAACAGCTAGCAATTTTATTCACAAAGGAACCGACCCCTTCCCCAAAACAGACGATTGGAAACGACAGTGATCGGGTCCATACCACGATAAAACAATATGTCGAATGATACCGAAACCATCTTCAAGCTATCCGTAATAGACTAGCCAAAACTACAAGGACAAGAGAACTACCAGACTTGGGCGCAAGCCTGGCTGGTTGCCTTCGAAGCCCTCAGACTGTCAGAAGTAGTACTTGGAACAGAAAAGAAGCCTGAAATCCCTACAATTGGAGCATCCGACAATGCTACAAAAGTTACTACGTGGAAGAAAAAGGACACTAAAGGTAGATTCTACCTCTACCAAGCAGTAAACTCTATCTACCATGCCAACATCTCTGCCAAAGGTTCAGCAGCAGAGGTCTGGCAAGCATTTAAAGACTGATTCGACAATGAAACTCCAGCTACAAACATGATGCTACTTGAAGCCATCTGGAAAATCAAACTTGTCTCCACCCAATCCATCTCCGACTATGCTACAAAGTTCAAAACTGCATGGAACCATCTTGCCCAACGATGTTCATCCGCTGATGATGAAACAACCAATGAATTCCGGAACGTGATACGAGCATGGACACAGGCAGAAGAAGTCAAAGGTACTGTCTTCATGCTATCCATCAATGAGTTGCACCCCGATCTATATGATGTCTTGTCAGCAAGGAAGACAATCAGATACGTGAACATTTGGGATTACTTTCTAAGTAGGACAGCAGAAAAAGAAGAAGGTAAAGAGGAGGAAAAGGTACTGTCGGTACCTTACAAGAACAAGAAACAGATGTATTGCACATGGCGTGCTGCAAGAGATAGGAAAAGCGATACCTACAATACCAACAAATATCGAGGTCTTTCAAGAGAAAAAGCCAAAAAGAAGAAACAGGACAACAAGCCAAACAGCGCAGCTGTTATGGACGCTACAGTCACAGTTCTGATAGCGAAAGCCAAGAAACCTTCTACAACAGAGGAAGAGGTTGTATGTAGTATGACAACCGGGGAAGTCTCAGCAGAATGGTTATGTAATTCTGGCGCATCGAACCACATATCACCCAATTCATATGACTTCCAAAGTCTTGCACCTTGTTCCGAAAAGATAGTAACAGCAGACGGTGGAATTCACCAGGCAACTGCATCTGGAGATGCTCACCTCCACGTGCACCTGTCAGATGGAACTAGATATACAGTCATCCTCAAATGAGCACTGTATGTACCCATGTTTCAATACTTATTGGTACATGAATCCCAATTGGACGATGTTGGAGTAAAGGTTACACTAGAAAAAGGAAGAAGGATATTTGAGAAGGAGAGTAGGATTTTCATGGTTGTGGATAAGAAAAGTAGGTTGTGGTATGTTAGGATGAGTAATGAGAAGTCTTTTGTTTCTGTTTACAAAGAATGGCAGAAGACCCTTAGATATCCGGGTGTAATTAAGGATTGTTACAAGGACGCTACCCCTATCGCTCCTCCATCAGACTTTTATTGTACAACATACAATCGGAACAAAACCATACATGTAAAACCAAAGTTAAAGAACATCAATACGAAGTCAGCTTTTGACAAAGTCCATTCTGATCTTAGTGGTCAAATGTCCACATCTACGCTGGGAAAAAATCTCTACTACATGACATTTATAGATGATTATACTAGGTATTGTTGGATTTACCTACTAAAGACAAAGGATGGAGCGGAAATTGCCATAAAACACTTCTGGAAAATGGTACTTACTCAATTCGGTAAACAAGTCAAACAATTATATAGCAATCAAGGAACTGAATATGTAACATATTCGGGCTAGGCCCAAGTGACGTAGTGGTATGATGGGAAGCAGATGGCTTCTTGACCAACAAGAAGCAAGTGCTGCTTTCTAAAGGAGTCTTCGAACGGGGTGTAATCGGAGATCAAAGAAGTAACCGTTCAACCAAGTATATTAAGAATACTGTCTGTTGAAGTCTGCTGTTTCCATCATGCAAATCAGTGGTCTTTTAAATACAGCATATCGCTTATCTCCAGTATGAGCAATATTCCAAACATTGTGTGTATCAACCGATAGCACATAAAACAATACAAGTATCAAACAATACTGTGAAACCAAACATAAAACATTTTGCATATCAACCGATAGCATACGAAACAATACAAGTATCAAACAATACTGTGAAACCAAACATAAAACATTGTGTGTATCAACTGATAGCACACAAAATGATACAAGTATCAAGTGATACTCGTGAGACCCAACATAAAACATTGTGTGTATCAACCAATAGCACACAAAACAAGACAAGTATCAAGCGATACTTGTGAGACCCAACATAAAATATTGTGTGTATCAACCGATAGCACACGAAACAATACAAGTATCAAGCGATACTTATAAGACCCAATATAAACATTGTCTGTATCGACCGATAGCACATGAAACAATACAAGTATCAAGCGATAATCGTAAAACCCAATATAAACTAATCTAGTACCCCTACCGGTTACAGAATACCTTAACCGGAAAGTGTCTGAATTCTTAAATACAAAAGGAGTCATCCACACCACATTATCAACCTACAACCCAGAATCAAACAGAGTCGCAGAAAGGTTGAATCGTACTCTTACAACAATAGTATAGTGTATGATGCCACCTGAACAAAAATAATTGTGGGGAGAAGCCTATTCCACAGCAGCTTATCTCTACAATCGTCAGTGGCATTCATCAATAAAAACAACACCTTTCAAGCAACTATATAAGATGAAACCCAGGATTAGTCATCTCCATCCCTGGTTTGCCAATGTCATGGTACATATCCCAGCTGAGAAGCGAGGAAAGTTTGACCAGACAGCAGAAGGAGGTCACCTAGTTGGCTACACTTCCAGTCTGACGATTTACTGTATTTACATACCAAAACGGCATACTATGATCGAAGCAAGGGATGTGAAATTTGGAAAGAAAAAAGTGGTATCATTTGAAAATCTTCAATGAACAATAGATAGAGAAGAGCAGGAAAAGTCAGATCAATCCAGTGAATCGGAACATGCTACAGAGGACAGAACATCTACCCAATTAAGACCTACAACACCAGTACCACCTCCGAATACCTCTATACCCAGTGAATTTCAGTCAACACGAATTCCTCCTCCTGATACAACCTTCTCAGCACCTCCAGTACCCCATCGTTCCACTTGTGAACAAACTCAGACACAGAAAGCACGAGACAAGGACCTACTTCAAAGGGAGATGAAGATACAGTCTCTGCAATATCAGATAAAAGAAAATGAATGCGATTGTAAGCTGGAAGGCTTAACTGAGAATGAGATACAACTTCTCCAAGAAAGAAGAGAGGAACTTGATGAACAGCTTCGAAATAAGGAAGAGAATCTTCATAGACATCTGGTTGTTGGTCTCATGTATCACATACCGGACCCCAATACGTATAGAGAGGCCATGGA
This sequence comes from Tuber magnatum, assembly GCA_003182015.1. Lineage (NCBI taxonomy): Eukaryota > Fungi > Ascomycota > Pezizomycetes > Pezizales > Tuberaceae > Tuber > Tuber magnatum. The sequence goes on from PYWC01000044.1 coordinate 1,333,087, forward strand.
ATCGCAGGAGAGAGATGAATGGTAGAAAGCCATGGATGAAGAGATGAAGGTACTGAGAAAACGAGAAGTAGGAGTGGAAGTGGAAAAACTAAGTGGAAAAAAGGTCTTAACAGAACAATGGATTTATAAGGCCAAAGTCAAAAAGGATGGTACTATCGAACGTCGAAAAGCATGATACTACGCAAAAGGTTTCAACCAAGCCCCAGGCGAAGACTATGAAGAGGTTTATGCCCCGGTTGCTCGGTTAGAATCCCTGAGACTCCTGCTGGAAGTAGCTGTCAAACGTGGTTATAAGTTCCGATAAATTGATATAAAAAGTATCTCCCTATATAGCAACATAGACATGGAAACCTACCTGGAGCTCCCAGAAGGGTATCGGGAACCAGGCAAGGTCTAGAAGCTTAAGAAAGCCATCTACAGACTAAAGCAATCACCAAGACTATAGTACAAACAACTAAACAAAACACTCGAAACCATGAACCTTAAAGTTACCGACTTCGACCCATGTATTCTTGTTGCAAAAAACCTCTTTTGTTGCATTTACGTTGACGATATTCTAATAGCCAGAAAACCCGCACTAGTCGATACATGTATTGACAAAATACAATTCTATTTTCAATGTACAGACACAGGACAAGCATAACTACTGTTAGGCATACAGATCGAAATCTTGAAAGATAATCTCAAAATTTACCAGGAACGGTATATTACTGGAATCCTCGAACGATTTGACCTAAGCAAAGCCAAACCAGTTGCCACTCCTATCAAAGTCCATACTACACTTATGAAAGCAAAAGACGATGATCAACTATGCGATCAAGGACAATACCAGTCCATCATTGGATTGCTGATGTACACCACTGTCGCTACAAGACCTGACATCACACATGCCACTACTTTCTTCAACCAATTCTCCTCACAGCCTACCACCACACAACTTACCACCGCTGAAAGGGTACTAAGTTATCTAAAAGGAATCAAGACCAAGGGATTACGATACAACCGAGACAACAAGGGACAACCATTGAAGATCTTTAGTGATGCTTCATTCGCCTCAAATCTTGAAGACAGAAAATTGTTTACCGGTCTGATCGTACAAGTTTACAGAAGTACTGTGGTATGGCAATCAAAGAAACAAAAAACCGCAGCAACATCTACAACAGAAGCCGAATATGTCACACTCGCATTCGCCACTTGCCAAAGCATCTGGCTAAGCTGAGAAATGTCACATATGGGAATTGAGACTGTGCCGATCCTATACTATGACAACATAGCAGCCATTAAGCTTACCGAAAACGAGGGTGTTTCTGACCAAACAAAACATATCGATATTCAGCACCATTACACTAGAGAGCTATGGGAAGTGAGGAAGATAGATGTCATAGCAGTTGGAATAGAGGACAATTTGGTAGATATATGTACAAAGGGATTAGTTAAGGTGACGTTTGAAGGGTTTTCTAATTGGCTAGGAATGGAACCGTAGAGAAAGTGTTCAAAATTACAGTATACTATTCCTGTACGGTGGTGTGACTGTGTCGGTCATGTGACACAGCCATATGACCTATTGTTATACTAGAAGATTCTTGCATGGTAGATAGATTTCCTTGGTATGAGTCAGTGTCGCATAACCATAGAAGAGTATAAATAGAGATGTATTTTTCCTTTCAGTTAGAAGAGCATGCAAGCTTGGATTAATCTATGAGTCTTAAAGATATATCTTGTTCACCAGGTCTACTCCATTATCACAAGTGCAAGTGACTTAGATACAAATATTCTCAAGATGCGAGCGTCGTCCCGCCAATTCATCGCACGGGCACTCGCAGACAATCCTCTCGTCCAAGAACTCGGTTTCAACAAACCTCGCATCCCCCATATTCTTCAACTTCCGCACCAACTCCTGGCAGAGCTTTCGGTCGTTGGCCAGTTCCTTCGCTGCCCGCAGGGCGGACAAGTAGCTGACTTGCGAGACCTCCACAAATTTTACCCGGCGGAAGGAGGACAGCTCCTTCGAGATTGTTGACACGTCCGGCGGTGGAAGCGGCGATGGAGGTGCTTCGGACGGGGATAAGGGTTTATCGTAACTCGGCTCAAGAACGCGGACAGGTGTCTCGACAGGGCACTCTTTTGAGCGCTGAGCCCAGAGTTGGCAGAACTTACTGAGGGGTTAAATCAGTTCACTGTCGAAACTAACGCAGAAGGCAAAGAAGGAGGAAAAGAGAGTATTACCACTGAATCCACCCATGGCTATTCCCAGCAGCGCTAAACGCAACTGGAGTCTTACAGTTCGGACATTTGCCCTTGAAATCAGTGACCCCGGGTGCGCTGTCCATGTGGCGGAAGAGCACGCTCATAGATATCAATCTCCCGGAGGCGATATTCTCAACCCACTTGGTCGAAGTAATCTCCCTCTGAGACACCTCGTCGGTGACAGAGTACTCCCTCGAGAGAACCTTCCGGTGACCGGGCAGGCCGCGAAACGACAGCTCCAAGAAGCTGTGGAACATCTCCGACGTTGCACAGACCACGAATGGTGCCGGGAATGTCCTTCCGAGGGCATCTTGCAGTACGACGGAGCCCTCGATGCCGGAGCCGAGCCTCTCCGGGATCTTCGGCTGTCGCAAGCGGACGGCGAGTTCCATATCCGAGACTTTGGCCTCTAGGGAGAAGACCGACCGGCTTTTATTGGCAGTATGGTATTAGCCCGACACTCTACCATAGGGTATGATAACATGGGGGGGGGGAAAAACATACATCCCCGCGACCATCAACAAAATATTAATAGCCTCAACCCTCCGCCTAAGCGAGTCCTTTAGCATAACCACGTCCTCCTCTTTAAAGATTCTGTAACTAATCTTCCTCCAAGCATCCTTAACTTTCCTGCCGGAGCCGCCGTGACACAGACTCTCGCGATACTTCTCCGTATCAGCCGTGAAGCCCAGGATCAGCTTCCGGCAACACTCAACCTCATAAGTAATCGCATTAACGGTAGAAGCATGGGATTTATCCCCCCGCCTCAACTTGTGCACCACGTCCTGGACCGCCAGGAATGCGCTGTGTAGCGACTTCAACTCATCCGATAGCCTCGAGTACTGTGCCCTCGAACCAGTGTTGGAGTCCAGAGCATCGACGAGGTTCAGGATTAAGCCGCTTATGGCGATAAAGTCGCCCACCGAGAAGCCGAAGGACATCTTCGCTTCGCTTTCTTGCTTGCTTGCTGCCCGAGCTCGAGCCAGTATGTCTCTGGGGCTACTCCCTCGAGAGGACTCATCGTGGGATGATCGGGGGCCCTCGCTAGTTTATATGCTATCCCTCCAACTATGATATGTACAGTACAGAGCAACATACCAGAGCCAATGCCCAGGGGTAGTTGCACCTTACCGGTACCGCATTGTTGCCAGTGTGGCTGTACCAATGGAAGCTTCCCGAAAACGGAAAGAGATAGGAGAAAGGCGTGGGGTCTGGATGGGCTTTCTTTCCACTTACGGAAGACGAATGCCTGGCAGGGTTTCTAAGCCACTTCCTTTTATGCGGCAGCCAGCCACCACTCGAGTACTCGAGTGCCGCCGGTACGGTATATCCACTAACAAATTGGTAGTCGCGCTAACTACGGTAAAGTCTGCTAAGTTACTGGTGTACGAGTAATCTAGTGGAAAAATGCCGGTAACTCGAGTATGACGCTAGAGAGCACTACCGTATACAGTAGAGTTTTAATGTGCTGATTCGCAGGGACGGGAATGAGGGATCCCCCTCATGTCAGGAATGTAGATTATAAAGTAGAGTTTATGGGTCAAATCTCGCCTGATCTCGGTAAATCGACCAATCCAGGTAAACGCATATCGATTATGATACTTGTATCATACGAGTACTGTACGGCTAGCAAGGGTTTTGTGGGAGGGTGGCTTTCCCAGCAGCGTCTAGAGTATCCGAGGGTAAACTATACCCTACCGCTATAGGGATTCGGCACCTGGCCTCGCCTAAGGGGCGGGGGGGATTTTTAGAGAGCTTATAAAATCCACTTCTCTATACTATCCGAGTGTGTTTGTTCCGCTATCCTATTCTCTCGAGTAGGTGAATTACTCGGATTATCTCTAGCAATACTTCCTCCAAACATCTTACCGGTATAGCACGGGTGTGGTCGTGCTTTGCGGTTGCATCCACCGTTTCTCACTCGTGCACTTGATCGCGCCAATCAGACCAATGCCACGCTCTATCGAGGGATCCTAGCAGGCTTCAAGTACCGGTACCGTGTCGGTATTCCCTGTGCTCGAGTGTATATTAGGCGGTGGGTGGACGTAGGGGGTGCGTATGTTCCCCTCACTCACCCACTTCGAAACCGCTATCTACCTTCCCCCCGATTTCGGAGGAAGCCCTTATCACCGTAACGTATTGCCGGTATTCGGTTCCCCATTTTTCGGGAACCTGTGCTCATGGACTTACGGAAACATAGGATACCGGTCTCAATCGCCGCCCTTCATGAGATACCCTACCCTTCTTTGCTAAGATAAGACCTCCAAATCACCTTTTTGCGCAAATAAGGGGTAGTCATAGCGCATTCCCAATCATCAGGGACCCCGCGATCCAACACACCCCGTCTCCTCCGAGCCTTATCTGCGGTCTCTATCATCGGCCCGGAGGCACACATATCAAGAATACGGGCCGAAAACTAGCACCGGGGTGACAAAATGCGCCTTTCAATCGGATATGTCTATAGACTTGCCGTGTTGAGGAAGGCAATATCAGCGACTCAAAGCATCTATCTCAAGCTTATTCAAAGAACCCAGAAACAACGGAAATCCCCTCTGTATATACGGACTAGTGTTCTAATCTGGCCCGAAGCAAATAATATGCCTCTCTACCGTTCTATCCCGAAACGAAATATTACATATGCAAACGAAAACCACCGGTAGTTAACAGGCATGACCTTATATTAACACGAGTGCCCCCGGTCCTATCAGAGAGCTCAGGCAAAAAAAAAAAAAAAACGCCCTTTCCCCCCCGCGTTGCACACGGCGCTCTTTACCCGGCTGCTCTGGTGTCGGGATCGACGGGCAGGCGACTCACTTGTGGGATGCAGGTCTAGCGAATGTCTCACCTTCCTCAATTCGAGTACCCATACCGGTATTTCCCCCGTGCTTCCCGGGCCCGTGACAACTCACTGATTCGCTTCTGGCTCTGTAAACTAGCTTTGCGGTCACAATCCGGGAATATAAGCTCCCAATGGACCCTAGGGTGTGCCCCCGTAGGTTTGTGCAGCCTCGAGTGCTTGTTCACCCCAGAAACTACATCACGGATTCCTACGGAAGTATGTTCTTGCCTATGAAGATAAACAGCGAGGTGACAAGATTAACGGATAGTTTGGTTTTAGAAAGCACTATTATCTCACAGTCCGTTGCATCTATGGATGCTTCCCCTCCGCGGGGAGATCAGGAGGGCACCATCGAGCAAGGCCGCAGCATCAATGAACGAAGGCCATTAGCAAAGATAGACCTCCGGTTGATGCCTTTCTTAACCATCTTATACATTCTATCCTTTTTGGACCAGCTCGTGGAAATGGACACATCTGCCAACTATCTCCAATGCAGTAACATTCGGTCTGAAGGAGGATCTCAGTCTCGGAGGCCTCGAATACAACACGGCACTGACGATATTCTTCGTCCCATATATCCGTAAGCTCCGAATCAACAGCCCCCGGTTACCAAATTAATGAAAGAGTAGTCTTCGAGATACCTTCTAGTATCATTATGAAGAAGCTCCGCCCACACCTTTGGCGTAGCAAACCAATTCCCAGGTTCATGAACTCAGGTTAACGATACTTAGTTTCGCTCTGCATGTTTCTGTTTGGCCCGGTAACGTTCCTCCAAGGGTTCGTGCAAAATTATAGTGGATTATTGGCCACGCGTTTCTTTCTGGGGACTTTTGAGGCTGGTATGTCCGGGCTCCATGCTCCCCGGAGTGGATTACCTGCTGAGTGATCAGGAATGGTTCCTGGTTGCTTTTATATCATCGCGATGTGGTATAAACGCGAAGAGGCCCAGAAAAGGTGCAGTTTTTTCTTCTCCGCCACTATACTTGCTGGGGCCTTCGGGGGTCTGCTGGCGAGCGCCATTGGAAAAGTGGATGGTATGCAGGGGTATAGAGGGTGGAGGTGGATTTTCATATTGGGTAGCCATATTTGATTTTTGCCACCTCGGTTTTCCCCCCACTAACAATAAAACTATCCCAGAGGGACTTCTCACCTGCGCAATCTCTTTCTTCCTCTACTTTCTCATCACGGATTTCCCGGAAGAGGCATCATTCCTAACAGAAGGCGAGAGGGAATTCGTCAAGGCAAGGCTTCTAGCAGACGTTGGTCACTCGGGAAGGGAAACACACGTGGGGATTCAAGATATTCTTGATGTCTTCAAGGATTGTGGGTTCACCCCTGTCAAACAGTGCCGAAGCCGAGCATCCATGGCTAACTTTTGAGAAGACAAGATATTCGTGGGAGGTTTGATGTACATTGGCCTAGTTGTGCCCGGATATGGTCGGTTCGCATGAAGCCCTCGATTGCGGAACCTGAGAGCTAATCTGTTGGCAGGATATGCATACTTTGCTCCCACAATCCTCAAAGACTTGGGATATTCTGGTATGCCCATAGATCACTACCCCCTTTATGACCACCTCCTCACGGGGAATAGCTATCCAGACACAACTCCACTCCGTGCCTCCCTGGGTTTGCGCCTTCGCCTTCGCCATGACAATCGCCGTAATGTCCGATCACTTGAAGCACCGTTTCGCCTTCGCTGTGTTTCCGATATTTCTAGCCCCTCACTGGTTTCTCAATCCTACTTACGGTGCACGATAACGTAAAAAGTACAATATACAGTTCTGTTTCTCGTAGCGATGGGCTGCTACAGCGCGGTACGGGTGATAGCCTGTTGGTTCAACTTGAATCGTGAGCCCCCCCACCGCCCGCCGAACACAAATGACTAATCAAGAATTGCCAGTCGGAGGCCATCGAAGGCGAGCAGTAGGCTCCGCCTGGCAGGTGGGCTTTGGAAACCTTGGAGGAATCGTCTCTACGTATTTATTTATCTCTAAGGACTCTCCGAGATACACCAAAGGATACGCAATATCTCTTGGATTTATCTGTCTATCGGCCGCATCGAGTGTTGCCTACTACATCGCCATAACGATGGAGAACGGGAAGCGAGCGCTCGGTCAGAGCAAACATATCAACGCCACGGAGATGGAGAAAAAAGAGCTTGGAGACCTTCATCCTGAATACAGATACCTGCGCCGAGACTAGAGTATCTTTATTAGCGCAGGATGTCACCCTTTCATTTTGGGCATGGTTGATACCAACTTTTCATGCATTTACGAGAATGTACTGTATCCTGGGGGGATCTTTGAAAGATTACTAGCCTCTAGAGTTTGAGTTCCGTAACGAAATCTTTAGACCATCGCGAATCCCAGTACGACCCAATCCCCACCACTTTACACTGGCTGACAGACTTGACTTTTCTAGAGTCTCGCACCTGGCTATAGTCAACCCTAAAAAGCTGTTCACTATAGGGATTAGCCAATAGCAAGCCCGGAAAGACAGCTAACGCACCAATCACAGTCTCTCCCTTCACTTCCCGTTCACTGTAGCCAGGTCCACTATAGCCAGGTCCAACTGCACCCCAGCCCAACTCCCAAGGGCACCATGCACGAAACTCTCACCCAATCCCATCCTCTAGCGTCCCTAGCAAAAGCCACCCGAGTGAGCACCCGTGACACCCCAAACGTCAAGAAATTAAGGGCCTACCGCCCACCAGATCTCAACCATGGATCCAACAAGCGGGAGATCCAACATATCACACCTTAGATGAGCGGCTCAACAGCCGCAAGACCCACAGTAGCCGGGAGGGAGGGAGGGGGGGGGGACATTTTTAACCTCAACACGCAGGAACCGTTAAAATTGCCCCCATCGGATCCAGCGAAGTCATCACAAAATATCCGCGACGCCCTCGGCCCATCCCAGAAAACCCGAGACAAGCAAGCAAGATGCGGGCCAGGCCAGTTCCGACGAGACTGGAGGGGTACAATACATGGATCCGCAAACTAAGCTATCATACATCGCAAATCATACATAAATCAACAAGCGGCGGAAGTGGACTAATGGAAGGGTCCCCAACATGACCGATTAATTAACCCTACGCACCATATCGTACACGTAGCTGACGCTACGGTATTATTATTATCATCGTAATTCAACGATTATCATTATCTTGCGCAAGACTACGGTAAAATTACAGTACAAGTACAGTACAGTACAGTACGATTACCGCCAAGTTAAGGTTCACCATCATCATGCAAACCCGAAACACAGCACCACCAGCGTGATTCAATCCCATGTGATAACTCGTAAAGTCCACGATTGCCGAAAGAACACATGGAAGAAGAAGAAAATTTTTTTAATTATTATTATTATTATTGTTATTATTATTCATCCTGAGTATGGTACATATGATGAGGGCTCGATTTTCCGTGCACGGGATAACCCGGGAGGGATAGGAAGTGGTATAGTAAGGTTAAAAAAACCGGAGCGAAATACGAAATTGCACGAGTGGGGGAAAAAAAAAAAAGTAAAATATTAAAAATAAAAGATAAGGATAGGGGGGGATAAATTGGGAGGTTGGGAGGTTTCTTACAGTTATTGTATGTACTGTATCATACTAGTAAATTAGTAACGTTCATTTTGTTGGTTTCATCAAGTCTTTTTTTGGGGGAGGGAAAGAGGAAAAAAAAAAAATTAATAATAATTAAACGTTGAGTTTTTTTTTTTTTTTTTTTCAAGGGGTTATCATATGATATTATGAAAATTATCCTGCTCGTGTAATGAATGGGTCAAGTGCTGTGCTCTACGATACCTGGATCGTGCTGCCAGTTATGATAAGCGAGTGGTATGATAAATGGAATGGACAGGATAACTCGTGGGATAATTCGGGGCAAATAGATATCGCATCATATAATAAATAATAATAATGATAATACTATAACCCGACCGAAGCATCCGACAGTACCGGTATTATAGAGCATGGTAGGGAAAAGAGGGGGAAAATTCATTCCTTCGTTCCTTGGTACTGTACCGTACCATACATACCATTCTCTCACACTCACACGAGTCTACATAATAAAGTCCCCGGTAAAGTGCCCCCCCCCCCTTCCCCTTGCACTTGTATGATACTGTGATGCACACTTGTAGGATGTCTCAAGGACGATAAAGTCATCGTGCCCACAAACAGTCATCCAGAGCCTTCTTATGAGTTAACTATCATACGACTATTTTCTCTGGGACATTGTATGCACAAGCACTCATCACAATTTGTTTCATCGTTAAGGAATAAGTTAGTGGAAAGAGAGGGGGGGGGGAGGGGTGCAAAGGGGTTTGCAAGGACCTGGTGCGATAGTGTTCGAGTGGAGTACTATACAAGTACTAGTACTGTATGGCGCCGTATAGTATGATATGATACTTGGAGGGTTATTGGGGGGGCTTTGCGGATGAGGCTTACGATGCTGTACTTTACCCTACTGCACTAGTACCAGTACAACCCCCGACTGTGATGCAGCTTACCGTAGGGTACCGGTATGATACTTGCGCAGGCTACATAACAATACTCACCCTCGCACAAGTAATCCAATACGGTATCATGCTTGAGCACCGTACCCAAGCAAGGGCGGAAGCATCATTCATTGTAATGCTATGCGCAAATAAATAAATAAATAAATAGCTATGAAGGAGAAGAAGAGTAGTTAATAAAGCATGAAATCGGGACCGTGCATAATAGATGAAAGGTAAGAAAGAAAACGCCCAAGTAAAACAAAAACACAAAAGTTTCATGGGAAATACGTGAGATGAAACGCGTAATAGGAGGGGGAGGGAAAAAGAGGAGAGAGAAGGTTTTTTTAAAAAAAGGTTTGTTAAACACTTGATTTTGAGCGTCAGTCAAGGTGGTATTTTCTTCTGCTTTCTTCTCTTGTCTGTCCGTCTTTCCGAATCCTCAATCTCACCCACAACAAAACTGCAAGAGTATAAGATTCTTTCTTTCCTTCTGTCTTTCATCCATAATCCATTCAAATAGCGGCAGCAACAATAATAAAATATAGGAAAAACGCACGCACGCACGCACACACGCCAGCACACGTGCGCGCCCACACACACACACAAACATACACACAGAGACACAGACAAACATTCACGCGCTCGGACAGATACAGACAGATAGGGATAGATAGATGGAGGGAAAAAAAAACTATAAGACGAAGTAGAATAAGAATAAGAAGAAAGAAGAAAAAAACAGACAGTGAAGAGGTAAAGTGAATAGGTGGCTGGATAAATAAAGGACGTACAGAAATATATCGGTAGAGGTGTGAATATAGGTGGATTGACGGATGGATGATTGTGAAAACATACGGTAATGAAAGATAGGATGTAGAGAAGTGAAGAAAATCGCAAAAAGGAAACGAAAACATACAACCCCCCCTTTCTCCCCTCAGCCGAAGGCTACCACTACCGGTACTAACTACTACTACTTCCCCGGCCGCCGTTCCCTCTCTCCACCCCCCCATCGTACACGTAGCTGACGCTACGGTATTATTATTATCATCGTAATTCAACGATTATCATTATCTTGCGCAAGACTACGGTAAAATTACAGTACAAGTACAGTACAGTACAGTACGATTACCGCCAAGTTAAGGTTCACCATCATCATGCAAACCCGAAACACAGCACCACCAGCGTGATTCAATCCCATGTGATAACTCGTAAAGTCCACGATTGCCGAAAGAACACATGGAAGAAGAAGAAAATTTTTTTAATTATTATTATTATTATTGTTATTATTATTCATCCTGAGTATGGTACATATGATGAGGGCTCGATTTTCCGTGCACGGGATAACCCGGGAGGGATAGGAAGTGGTATAGTAAG
>PYWC01000044.1:1344507-1362128 GCA_003182015.1 Tuber magnatum
TCGGCCATTGTTTGGTGCACCCGCCGGTGCGGAGGGAGGTGGCATCGCTTGATGAGGTAAATTCTGTCTGGCCTGTTGCGGAGTGCCAACCTGGGGAGGCTGCCCTGGCTGTTGGCCGCCCGGCTGCTGCGGCTGCTGTTGTTGTTGCTGCTGAGCAGTCTGGTGCATTTGCAACTGCTGTTGCTGAGTCTGCCATCCGGGGCCAACCATCTGGGATGGGCCTCCGCGGCCGGCCTGCTGTGCTCTCATTTGAGTCATATCACCCTGGGGCATCTGTCCATTGAAGCCTGGATGCGAATTGGGGGGGGGGCGCATTAGAGCACCATTTGGTGCTCCTCCGCCTTGAGTGTTGCCCATCATAGCCATCGAATCCTTCATATGGGGGTAGATCATATTTTGGTGGGCCTCTTGGGGAATCTGGCTATTGAAAGCACCCATAGCAGCCGGCGAATTCCGCTGCGGTACCTGTCCCGAGATCTGTCCTTCAGGTAGGGGGGATCCTGGGCCTACCTGGTTCTGCATCTTAGGTGTGCCTACCATTTTGGGGCCGCCTTGGGGCTGGGGCGAAGGAGCAGCTCTGCTCCCCGGCGACATGCTCTGGGGAAATCCGGCCTCCATCCGGCGCTGGCCATCACCATGGTGAGCAATGTTTTCCTGCTCAGCACGTGCCATCATTAACCGCTTCTTATTCTGCTGCTCAAGCATCATCAACTGCATCTGGTAGTCCTGTAATGCATGATTGCCACTACCCGGATTCATACCACCTCGCATCCCACCGCCTCCGGGGGTTGTCGCATAAAAGTCACTAACACCTAGCGCTGCACCCTCAGTCGTTTGCGGCATCATGGGTGAACCGTGGTTCTGCTGGTTCTGAGGCATGTTGGGCATCCCGGCAGAGGCTGGGCCACCTTGCTGCTTTAACGCTGATACCGCTCTTCCCGTATGCGCGGCTAGATTCTGGGCATACAGTTGGATCGACTTATGCTGAGTTATGGGGTTTTGACCCTGAAAGGCCGCGAACTGTTGTGGCGTCAACTGGTTTGGATTGATGCCACCTGCCAAGAGCATTTGATGGGCTTGGGAGGCAGAGACAGAATTGCCTGGAGGTACTCCCTGGGACGCACCCCGACCATTTCCAACCTGCTGGTATTCACCATTGTCCAACCGAATCCGCTTCGTGCCAGGAGAACCAGCATTTTGACCCGTAGCGGGAGATTGCGGTCTTGGTTGCTGACCGTTCATTTCGCTTACATCGCCCTCATTTCGTTGCATCGCCTGCTGCATCATCTGCTGGGTCTTCAACGCGTTTATTTGCTGAGGGGTCCTAAACAAAGAAGAAAATGTTAGCTCAGAGGACGAAAAAGAAATTTACCCAAACAAGACGAAAGAACGCTCAAGTCCCATCGCTTGCATGAGCTGTTAGGAATCGCGATTATTACAACTTTCTGTTATTGTTCAGCATGGCCTGCCGAACAAGGTTTTTGTGATTCATATCTATGCCAGCAGTGTTGTCTGGTACGTGCATGCCATTGTTGGCCATCATGGTACCCGGAATCATGCGACCCGAATACGCAGCATTATTCAACATTTGGCTGGGAACTTGGCCAGACATTAGCTGTTGCTGGTGAGGTGCCATTTGGCGCATCGCATCCTGCCGCATCCTTTGGGCAGTCTAACCATCACAAGAATGTTAATACCGCAAGGCTTTCCGCACTGCATTCTTCAAATGCGGACTAGTGATGAGACGCACCTGTGTCTGGGCGACGTAGATCGCGGCATGTGGGTTTTTCCCTCCGCCACTGCGGGCTCCAAATATATCCCAAAATAGACACCACCAGTCGAACAGGAACGAATTGTGGGGACAGTCTGAAGGAACCTTCGGCCGAGGTAAATCATCACCTCGCTTTGCCCCGTCTTCTCCATCCTCGGCTTTTCTCTGCGAACCTTCACCCGTATCCATTGCATTGTCGTCTATACCGTTAACGATGCTGCCATCGGGATCGTGTTTCTGCGCTCGACGCGCCGGACTTGGCCTTCGACTACCGTCACTCGGCAGCGTCAGGAGCTCGGCTTCACCGACTAAGGAGCGCGCGCTCTCAATCATGTCGTGTTTAAGGAAATAATCATAAATATAGGTATTAAGTAACGATTTCTCGTTACTTGTGGGAGCCGGTCGTGGTCCTGGGCCGCCGTTCATGTTTATGCCCGCAGGACCTCCAGCGCCCATCCCCATGTTCAGAACATTGATACTCATGCCTACTTGCCCGCCCTTGCTGTCTGCCTGGCTCATGCTGATGCCAACAGGACAAGAACGATGTTGTTGTCGCTGATGCAAAAGCAGAGATTGGATCAAAGCACCAAGCCCCGCGGAAGAGTGAAAGAGGTAACGATTATTGTGGTGGCGTGTTTTTCGTGGAGAAAGTGCGATACTATAGGGAATGGGTCAAGTGCAATGCAAAGCTCAGGAGCTCAGCCACAGGTGTTTGAGGGGAGGGAAGAAGAAGCGGCAAACGGCGGAAAGCGAATGGGACCCGTTATTTTATTCTTTATTCTTTAGCGAAGGTGAAGTAGAAGTTAAACTTCTAATGCGTTATAGGGAGAGACTCCGATGCGAAAGGGCTAGAAAGGGAAAGGGAGTGGATAGAAGTTCGAGGGCCGCCCGCGACTGTATGCAAGACCCTTTTTCTTTGCCACTTTTTTTTCCGCCCACAGTTAGAAACGAGGAGAGGTGATTTGTAAGAGAAGCGACCCACAAAATAAGCCTGATGACGATGGACGTTGCAATACGCCAAGCTAGTGAATGCGACGTGATTATTTATGAGAGAGGGATGGTAGCCCCGGTAGTTGTGGTTGACAAGATATTAGAAGGATGAGGTGGAGGAGGGGGAAGGAAAAGGTGACAGAGTTTGTGGTTGGAGGTGAAGGATGGCCGTGGTTGCGATGGTAGCAGCAGTGCGGTAGGAGACAGCAGCAAAAAAGTATAGCGCCCGTTGTGAAGGAAGCTACGACGGGTGGCTCGCTAACTCGAGGTTTAGAACAAATTCAAGACAAGCTTCCAACAGTGTGATGAATAAACAGGAGATGTTCGGGGAAATAGCGGAAATCAAAAAGCGGAGTGAGAGAAGATGGGAAAAAAAATGAGGAAAATGACAGATGTTCCCAGAAATATAGGCACAGCAAGAGGGATGGGAGGCAAAAAGAGGTTGATCAGTGGGCTAGATTTTCGGGGGGAGGGGGAAGGGGGGGATGGTGATGACAGCAAATAGTAATAGGTATGAAACCCGTGAACAAGAGATATCGGGTTCAAGGGCTTCTCTTTAGAGTTGCTCTGTGATGGGAAGAAGTGAATGTGTGAGTGGGCGAGGGAAAAGAGAAGGGAGAGAAAGTGAGAAGGGCCAGAGCGAATGCGCGCAGTCAGTGAATGGGCAGTGAGATGATGAGCCAGTTAAAGGTAAAAAAAGACTGGGCGTTCACCGTATCCCTATGAGTGTAATGGGGACCTACACTTCAGAGTGAAGGAATAGAGAGAATTATTCCTTTTCTTCTCTCTCCATCTAATAATCGGGGGGGGAGGGAGGGGAGTATTGCACAGGGAGTTAGAAAGGCAAATGGGGGGGGTTATACCTCTCAATATTAGATGTGGCTCGACAACAGGGCGTACGACGTTTTTTCTTTCTTTTTTCCTCCCCCTCAATAGTACGGCCTCCAAAAAGGAAAAGTTACAGAAAATAGGTAGAGAAGCAGGAGGGAGAAGCAAAGGAATAAGGCCTGTCAAAAAATGTCGGTCGGAAAGGGTGACAGGTTCGGGTTCTGCTATGTTCGACGGCCGTGACCGGGGCGGGCGGTACTGGAGGGTTTAGGGGGTCCAGCTTCTGCTAGTGATGGGGAAAGGGAAAGGATGGCGATGGAAAGCAGCAACTACACAACGAAGCAGAGCAAGGCAGAGAGCACAAGCAAAGTTTCCTTCGGGTGTAAGGCGTAAGTGAGGCACAGGACGCAGATATGGGGGATACGGGAGAGGGCGGAAAAATGAAATAAAAATCAGACCAAAAAAAAAAGGTAAAAAAAATTGGCAGGTTGAGCACGCAACAGTGGGACTGGCGAGAGGTCTTGAAAGATGGGAGGTAGGTATGGGTTAGGGTTGTGCCTCTCTGGTTTTTGGGTGTGGGAGCCACTGAAGGGTAAGAAATAGAATAAAATAAATCGGGTGGTGGGGAGGCAACCAAGCAAGACCAAAACCTATCACGACCAGATGAAGAAAGGGGAAGGAAAAAAATGGCGAAAAAGGGAAAGAGAGGGAGGCAGAAAAGGAAATAAGAAACGAAGGAGTCCGAATTTGTTAAAAACGAAAGGGAAGAAGAAGAATAAAATGATAAATGATAGAGGAGAAAAACGAGAGAAAAAATCGGAATAGAATTTCTCCCAAATAAAAGCAGATGTGCGGGAGAATGGAGAGATGGTTGAGGGGGGAAGCGGGAAGAAAATCAGGCTCACCTTCAACTATACAAAAAAGAGCGTTCAAAGGTCAGATAACTAACGTAGCTCCCTCGCCCGCTGCGAGAGAGAGGGTTGAGATGATACAATCTAAGCTTTTAAGGCCCTTTGTCAAGGTGAGAAGAGCTTATTCTACCTGAACAGCGGTTCAAGTGGGACGTGAAAAGTATTACCGACGGCCAAGATATCATATGGCCGGGCGTATGACAGTAGCAGAAGAAATACCGGTATGCTTAGGGGATGGATGGGGGGGACGGAAGGTGATGTGCGGGAGGGGAGGCGGAATGCAAAAAAAATTTGTGGGAAAGCAGCCCCTCTATATATGGGTGGAGAAGATTCCTTTGCCAGAGGCAAGAGAGAGCTTTTCTTGAAGGCATCACCCCCCCTCCAATAACAACTTACACTTATAAGCTCTAGAATCTCATATGAAAACTCCCCCCAACCAGATATTATCCTACCGATTGAACTCATTATACGCCCGACATTAAATCTGGGGGGAACAAGTCGATCATACATCTATCCATAGCTATCCATCCCGTATGATACAATAAAAAAATTTGGTTGAATTGGGAAACAAAAGTATGCATGATACAGGTATACCTCGACCATCATGCCATGCCATGCCCATAATACCAGTAACCCACGGCACTGCTGTTTGCCCTGCTGCCTCCTAACAATCTTTTTATATCATACCTTGGCCGTCCGTCACCTTCTCCCATATATGACAGCATCGATGCGTCGCGTGTAACAATCGCATCACGATAAATTCAGTCCTGGAGAAAGACACCCTCGAGCTTTAGAAGTCGCTTTGTACGCCAAAATCACCAAAAAGTTGGACAGACAGATGTGTTCGGCAATCACCGTACCCCACGCAAGTACCATTCCCCACAAGGCTATTGCACTTGATAAAACCTATCCCGCTCCCCCACCCCAGGCATCATAGCTTTGCCGAAACTTTGAAACCCATCATGCCCTATCGCCACATAAACCGGTGAAGCCACCGCACAAAAGATTTAACTAAGCCTGTGAAGCTCACTTCTCTACAGGTATGATATTGGGCGACACTAGAAAGGGAGTGCAGCGCACCGCAACATACAGTAAAAACGGCCAATCGATATCATTACACCCTCTGAGACAGCAGTCTATCTCTAATCTTCACCCGGAGGCAATTCATCATCGATAATCCTTACAAGCGTGACTCTCATCTCAGTCACCTCATTGCCCCGTAGGATATCACTCGCGAAGTGCGCATCAACCTGCATCTGTACCTGTTCCTCCGACATCCACGCAGCGAGTCAGCCTGCTGTCACCTCTATTGCCGGATTTGAGCCGCAACCTTATCCAGCCTTCGCGAAGAGAGAAAG
Source organism: Tuber magnatum (assembly GCA_003182015.1). Lineage (NCBI taxonomy): Eukaryota > Fungi > Ascomycota > Pezizomycetes > Pezizales > Tuberaceae > Tuber > Tuber magnatum. The sequence continues at coordinate 1,350,366 of PYWC01000044.1, forward strand.
GGGAAAGAGAAGAAAAAGAAAAAGGAATGGGAATAGCAAAAAGAAGGACGCGCGCAACCAACATCTTTTGCAGCCGCTCGCGTACCGTACTGTAGCTATATTCTATCCATAGGTCACCACCCTGGACCCTGGCGCGAAAAATAAAATAAAATAATACTACCGCAGCCAGATGGGTTGTGGGGCCAGTGAAAAGAAAACTTGGGGAAAACCGGAGTAACATCAAGGGACCCGTCACCCACCATTTCTAATGCACCCCTCAGGACGCCACAGAGCATGTTCGAATACCAAAGTTCGTTTTGTGCTCTACCATCATCCGGAAATTCAACGAAATCCGCCAATGGGTTTTCTTCAAAAATCAACGAGAATTGCTTATTATCGGTGGTCCAATTCGTCACGGTCGGGGTGATGTTTAGAAAGACCTTGAACCCGACCTACCCGTTTGCCGAGCTATTAGCATACCGTATCAGACTAAAGAGATAAGTAAGAGAACATCTGGTTAAAACACATCCCTGTGATGCCCTCCACCAGCGCAAGACGATTTAATATTCCGAAAACAAGAAAGAAAAACGTACCCCGCCAACGAATGTGTAGGTGGGTGGGTGGAGATATTCGACGTACCTTTGCGATCGTCTCAGCGGTTTCCCGAAAATTGGCACATTTTCCCATGTTCGTCTTCGCCAGAAAATCCTCAATCAACCTCAAACCGATATTGTAGCCCATCTTCTCAAGTTGTTTGTTGACCTCAAGGTAGTCCCCCTCAAAGTCTCTGCATAGTTGAGCGACGATTGACCCATAGGTTAAGGTGACGAGCTCGGCGTTCTAGTTGTACCAGAATCAAGAGCTAGACATTAGAACTCTTTCCCGATTGTCACCCTCCTCCTCTCCTAGCGATATAAGGGGTAGAGACATGAAGCTTTGGTACTGACCACCTTATCAATCCGGGTCTTCCACACACTGATAATTGGTCAGCTATTGTTTCCTTTATCCCCGAGCTGACCAAGGGTTCGGCAGCAAACTCGGGAGGGGGGGACGTACTCTTCACCAACACGAGCAGCTTTAGTAGCCGACATGATAGCAAGGGTCGAGAAGGAAAAGGTAGAGGCGATGGGGTGTGCTTTGTATCCTTGCTGTCAAAAGGTGAAGGTTGAATGGTGGGATTCGGTATGATACCAACGTTATTAGAGCAAGGGAGGCTCTTTGCACAAGAACGCTGATGGGAATTGGAGTTTGTGTACTGTAGGGGTGGTCGAGTGGCTGATCTTGGCTGTCAGGGCCGTGAATCACAGGAGCGTAAGCTGGTGCAACAGGGCTGCGTCCCGTGGCTGGTAAGATGAATTACCCACTGTAAGGGCGATTCAGCCTCATCGGGCTAGAGTTACAGCCGCTCCCGCACAACTGGAAAGCAACTCCTGTCAAATTCTCATCACCGGAATCCTCATCACTCAGGCAAATATTCAACTCCCCGTGCCTATTTACGTGCAGTTCGACTAATACTCTCCGAACCGCCTAGGGATCTATATTGCTCTAGGCTCCCGTCACTTTCTTCAGCTATGACCGACAAGCGAAAGGCTTCCGCGTCCCTCGGATCCTCGCAGCTCGTCAAGAGAATCAGACCAGATGGCGCTGGTGGAGATGGATCGTCAGCGGTTTCAATTGTAAATAGCTCTACGAATAGTGGAGCCCTCATACAAGCTGTACGTTTTGCTTCGGTCCTAGCCAATTTTTACAGCTTTTCAAAGATCGGATGTGATGCTCATTCAACGCGATTTCATAGGTACCGCGAACATCAGCTTTACAAGCTCCAATCATGGAACTGACGGGGCATTCGGTAAGGATTCAGCCTGGGAGGATACCTTCTCTTTCTTTCTTTGCCAAATGTGCGGTATGCCAATGACCCTTTGCAGAAGGAAGTGTTCGCTGTTCGCTTCGATCCCACAGGTCAGAATATTGCCTCTGGATCATTCGATAGATCAATTTGTAACAGTCTTCCCCGCATTTCAGTTTCTCTACACTTCGTACACTCTTCCCTTTTCCCGCCGGAGGTAGCTAATAATGTAACAGTGGTTTGGAGAACGTATGGAGACTGCCCGAATTATCTTGCTCTTCCAGGGCATAAGGGAGTTGTGCTTGACCTCCATTGGTCACGAGACTCACAAATTATATTCTCTGCTTCTGCTGATACCTTACTGGCCACGTGGGACGTTAGCACTGGGAGCAGAATAAGAAGATACGTCGGACATGAAGATGTTGTGAATGCAATGGATATAACTAGGCGGGGACCAGAATTGATGGTCAGTGGGAGCGATGATGGGTCTCTCGGAGTACGTCGCACTGTCGGTAATGCTTCCTTCGCGGTCTCGATGCTAAGGATACGCTTCTAGATATGGGACCCCCGACAAAAAGAATGCACAGATTATCTGGAGACAAGCTTCCCAGTAACAGCTGTTGCCATCAGCGAAGCTGGGAATGAGCTTTTCAGTGGCGGGATCGATAACGATATCAAGGTGCGAGCAAAAGTCATTCGTCCCGAATTGGAACTATACCTTTACTCATCAGCCCGGCTACCAGGTTTGGGACCTACGGAAGCGCTCGGTAGCATACACTATGCGCGGCCACCAAGACACGGTTACATCGCTCAGTGTCTCGCCCGATGGTCAATCTATGTTATCAAATGCGATGGATAGCACAGTTCGTACCTGGGACATCCGGGCCTTCGCACCATCTAACCGACTGATAAATACGTATGCCTTTCTATATCAGGCCTTTCTTCGTTGCAAGGCTCTCAGCTAACAATTTACCGCACAGATACGAGGGAGCCCCGTCCGGAATAGAAAAGAACCTCATCCGGGCGAGTTGGTCTCCGACGGGCGATAAGATTGGGGCTGGAGGTGGGGACGGCAGTGTCGCGGTATGGGAAGCAGGAACCAGAAAACTATTATACAAACTTCCAGGACACAGAGGTACCGTTAACGATATGCGATTTTCTCCAGATGCCGCGGAGCCTATTAGTGAGTATTCAATTTCTTAGCCTCCTGATCCGGTGCTAACATTACACAGTTGTATCCGCATCCTCAGATAAAAACATCCTACTCGGAGAATTGGGTAAATGATACGCCTACAAGCCACAACCAAGAACGGGGAAACTGTTTCAAAAGAGAAGGCGGAGTGAGGGGGTGTTCGCGATGCCGTCAATGGTGTGTGATGTCGGGAAAAAGCCACTGTACTATATAATATTCCTTCCGGGATTCCAATACTACAATACACTACCCACTACCCTTTCGCTACAAACACTAGTGCATGAATCCCCGCGTATCTAAAAACGGTCGGCGGCTGTTTTTTGCCGGTGGTCCTGAACCCATAGCATACCACACCCACCTTACTACTAGGGGTTTTCAAAGTTGGACAAAACAGTTTCCAGTGACAAGTGGAAACCGGGAGTTACATTAGCCAATCCAATAAGTTATGTTACTTTATTGTATTAGCCAATAATGCTCCCACCTTTCTGGTAGCATACGGTATTTGAGTTCACCAAGGTAACCAGAGATAAAGTGTGCAGATCTTACAGATACAGAAAAAAACTTAATACCCGTGAAGAAAAACTCAAAGCCTAGTGCTATTCTATAGAAATAGTATGCAATTACTTTTGGCGAAGATTGTAATACTTTGGCACTCCTTTCTGATTATTATTTTTGGCTTCTCTTTCTGCTCTATATATCACTTTGAGACTCAGGTAGAGTTCGGTTACCAGCATTCTACGGTAGATATGAACCTCTAGACCTTGGTACCGGCATCCACGATACCACAAAAATTTGCATTGTGAGGTAAGGTAAGTTAACTGTTCTTGTATGTGCCAAGTTTACATGAAACAGCAAAAGTAAACTAGAGAAAGTATCATACCATTTTTTCCAGTTTTCTTAGCTTTTGAAAACCCACCGTATCGTGCCTACCACCGTAATCGAGCCACTGCAACTGCTATGGATACTTCTCCAACGCTCTACCATCCCCGCCACACCGCCCAGAAGGAAGAAAAAACATCCTTGCACTCTGGTCATATCGCATTCAAATCCGTAAATAGCCCCCTTGTTCCGCGCTTAGCCATTACCCTACCCTACCCTAACCTAACCTATATCACGCGCTTGTTTTTTTTTTCTTTTTCGGTTTGCTTCTAGAAGCACCGGCGGAGTGGGAGTGGGGGTGGTGGCTGGTGGCTGGTGGCTGGTGGCTGGTGTGTCAGGGTCATGGGATGTCACTCTATTTAGGTTTCTTTCGGCTTACTCTTTCCCACGAATTGGTTGTCCCCGTGATCCCGATCGTTGTGGATGATCGCGGCCTATTCCAGGTGCTCCTTGTTTTTCTGGAGCTCTGTGGTGGCACAACGGAGTATCACAGGTGAGGGGGAAATAATGGCACGGGGATTGAGGGTTGGGCTGGATTTTCGTGTGGGGTTATTTTAAGTATGGAGTCGGGGGTCAAAGTATGAGTGATTATCCGTGATGGTTGTTTGCTAGGATTGGTGCAGTGGGTTCGTGGGATGGGGGATTCCTGCGTTGGCGAGTATCACTGATTCAGAAAGGCGAAACATTATCATCGGGGATACTCGTTTAGGATATTCTGTGAGCAAACCCATTTGTTGGGGAGGGGATTTTTTCTTTTTTTTTCTGTCTCCCTTGTGGCGATTTTCTACAACGCCTCGTCATATTCCCGAAAACCGAGTGACATCGTGTGAATATGGTTCTGTTTGAAGCAATGGAATCTCATTAGGATTTGCTTTGGTGGTGCACATGTGTGTACTAACGAAAGGCGACAACCACGGACGTGGTTTTTTTTTTACTAGAGTAAAGACTGCGAATAGCGAATTTTGGACGTTTCGTTCTCCACGTTTAGCCACCTTAGAAACTCGAATGGTGGAATGGAGTGCCATGTAGTCCAGAATTCCCTAGTTTGGAAAAGGGCCGGAGGGCACAGTGGAGACGTAAGAAGGGGTGAATAAGCAAAAGAGGAGGCAACTCCAACGACACAATACTCGGTTCATTATTCGAATTTCTACTTTCGTAGTTGCATATATGCAGGCGTGGGGACCTTGCAGGGGTTGGGGGTACGGTGAAAGGGGCACTGAATATACTAGATTGGTGACCTATGACAGTGTCTGCTCCGTATGTTCCCATCGGCTCCATACCGGATCCCATATCCGAGTGTGATATTTCTCGGGGAGTAAACCGCAAGTGATTAAATTGACTTGCTAGAGTGATAGCTCGTGAAGCATTGTGTTTGGGAAGAGATGATTCTGCTCCAGCCTGTCTTGGGCCTCCCGAGTCCTAAGGTAATCATAGCGAGATATATGCGTATGGCGGTGTTGGCACATTAGGAGCACGGAAGGGGTGCCTGCAAGGGAGTTTGTGGACCATATTCGGAGATAAGGATCGTTTAAAGGGCGGGAAGGCACACGGGAGGGAAAGAGCGGGACGATATAAGAGGCGACTAAGAGATTGGGGGGGGGGAGAAGAAGAGCTTGGGCTTTGATGGGCTAGGTGGATAGTAGAGCTCAGCACGGTATGCGAGTGATGAGGCATGACACTGTGGATCTCCATCCGGATGAGGCCGCCTCTACAAGCCACGGGTCCTTCGAAACTATTGACCGTGCGAGACAAGTTCGGATATGTGAGCCTTACGCATTACTAACTATTTTTTCTCTCTCTTCATTTCCCAATACCGTTGTCGCGGCTATGATACTTGTGACCCCCGGCTTGGAAGTCGGATGTAATGGCACATGAATGGTGTTGTCATAAGTTGTGGGTATTGTGGCATAGTATCATAATATTCCGTAGCATTCTTCCCAGTGCACGGATGTCTGGGGGAATTCGGCCATACGTCCGCAGTCGGTAACCCCCCTCCAAATCCTGTCTTGCTCGCGTGTGAGCTTTCGTTCTCTCGTTGCTGGAATCCTGGCTGCGGTTATCCCACACAAAGGGATTTTGTGGCTGGATATTGGTGGCCAGCACTTATTATTTCTCTCCTTCAGAGGATGTATCTGCCCCGACAATGCATTCGATATTTGGTGCTATAATAGAATATTTAACTTTGGGCGGAAAGGGTCAAAACTAACTACTGGTAGGATAAGTATTAGTTCCCCTAGTAGCATTATGTGAAATACCTAGCTGGCGCAGTGGTAAAGATGTCAAGAACCAATTAACCCCTGTGCAATTAACAGGAGCCTAGGAGTTCGATTTCTCTCATCGGGAGTTAGCCTTGAACAATCCGTCACGTGGGGTAGGATCGAAAGATCCTGCCTTATGGGAACTGGGAGGCTGAAGACCTTAGCCTTCCTCAATAAGTCTGTAGGGCGAATCAGACCTGCTACGAGGTGGTAGAATCCGACTCTAGACCATACCCCTACGGTAGGGGTGAGGTCCGCGATCGGCGGGGTGGCGGAAATCTTTTTCTTCTTCCTCTAATATCTAATCTCTGATCTGTAGTATCATAGAAACTACAATATTTGCGTGCTATACATAAACATACTACAGACTCTGATACGAACACGACTGGACCGGTCTGTGAGGGTGGCCGTTTGCCATCACACAATCCTTTCCCCGTTGATCGCCTTGCAATCCAGCTGAGCTTTCTTCGGAAAGAAAGTCAAGTGTGATAGTCACTTTTCGCAAACAGCGGCTAGTGTTTATAAATTTATCCCCTGAAGACTTGGATACGCCTTTGCTCTTTATGCTTACTTATTGAGGGGCCTTTTTGGCCGGCTCGGACGTCAATGTATAATGCCTAACCTATAGTTAGCAACCCCCCCCGTGCATCTGACAAAACCTTCAGCGGTCCGCATCTCAGCGACACACAAATCCTTCGAGTTCCTTACGCATGCGTAGCCCGAAACACATTTTTCCTTGGTGCTGCACTAATTCCTCATTGCCCAAGCTCCAGAAACGAGAACGGCAAGGAGACAGCAAACCGTTGTTTTATCATTTCCCCTCCTTGAGGTTACTGTTTCCCTCTCATACCCAGTACCGGCGCTTTGTCGGGAATTCTTTTTGATTTCGGGCATAACGTCTCCTCCTTCGTCCGTGGGTCCTGGAAACGGCATCTTTTTTTCTTCCTTTTTTCCCCATGATAATATCTAGCTCTTGATGCCGCACAAAGTCCCATGTACCCTCTCGACTACCCGGACGGTTCCCCTTCACTGTTTGACCGGGTTTTTATGTCTTCCGGATAGGTCATGGAGAAAGCTGGCATTGTATCTGGACGTAAATATTCCGTGGCGGTGCACCGGCTAGTATTCGATTATGATACTACTTTTTTTTTCTTTTTTTCTTTCGTCCGTGAAACATCTGGGCTATGATGATGATGATGATGCCAGTAACTTGATACAACGAGGCACGCGAAACGGCTCCAGAATTCGATTTTTTTCTTCTTCTCCTGCTTCAGTATTGTAAACGAGCGTGTCAAGATTTGAGAGGAAAAAAGGAAGGGTACAGTACTCGAGTATGTAGCAGCTCGGAAACCCGCGTGAACTTGTTGGAATTGGAAAATCTTTTTTTCTTTTTCGAAACGGGTGTCTTTCATGTATGGGTGATGCGGGCTGCCATGGATGATAAATGGATGAATGAATTTCCGGCGCTTAATCCGGATCTACAAGTCCTTCGCGCGAGTGGGGGATTCCCGAAGGTGGGGTTTTTTTTTTCGTCGATGGTGTGAGTGGGGGAACGCTCGTCGCAGGATTATCGGTTGATTGATGTATAGTTTGGTGGGGGGGGTTAAGGCTGTGATGTGGGGTTTTGTTCATCTTCGTCTTTTGTTGTGATACCGTTTTGGTGTCTCTGCTTTGCTGTGATGGGTATCATACTATCCTGTACAGTACTATGGTGCTATGAACAATGTCTTGGGGCTAGCTGCAGCGTGGTAGAGCTGCAGCGGATGAGGGGATTGCGGAATCGGAAACATCAGAGATCAATTACGCTCTTGGGGGGGTTTTTTTTTTATATTTAAATATATGATACTAGAGCTGGATCGCGCTTTGGTTTGCTTTCGCATTATATGGTTAACTCAAGTCCCCCCGAACCCTCGGCCACGAATAGGGCGTTCCTTTGCCTTCATGGAGCAGAGAGAGAGGTGGACCCAAAGCCCCCTAGTGTCGTACTTCCTTCCGTGGGGTTGCCCGTGGACACGGTGTTGAGCTATCTTTACCGTATACTTCTGGCACGGCTCGCGGCGCCTCTGCGGACAAACAGTTCATTACGGTACCTCTCCCCCGCTAGAGCGACAAAGAAAAGAGCACACATATGGCACATCACCAAACCCACGTGAAATGGGTATCCCGTTGTCAACTCGACGTGAGAGTAAGCCCGAGTGATTGCCCCATGAGCCAGCCAGTCCGCCGGTTAGTTGGTGTTGGATGGTGGAGACTGGGATCAGAGGGTAAGCTTACGTACGGTGTGAGCGCTACCATGGCACAAACGCTGGCGTTACCTCTGTTGCTAACGAGAGTGGGAAAGGGAGCAGGGCTGGGCGTAGCGGGCTGTTCTGCTTGTTCTCGAGTGGGTAGGTAATCCCTCGAGTGAGAGGTTATGTCGATGCAGTCTGGTGCTGAACTTTATGATACCACTGTATGATACCGGATCCAACTAGACTATAGTCTACCGTGCCGTGGGATCTCGCGAAATCCGCAATCTCCGCCAGCCCTGGAACTCCGGGGCTCGGCGATGGAATCTCTTGAAAGGGATTATCGTGTTCCTGGCATGGTATTAGGTTTGCCTTCAAGACGTGTTGGATCCCATTAACCGGGATTCGCGATCCTATTAGCTTGTCGAACCAAACCCATGATATCCTAGGCTAACGGAGATGTCACAATAGATTTCATGAGATTTCGCGGGCACTTGTACGCTTGTGGCAGCCCCTGAGGGTGTTGGTCGTTGTGGGAGCAGCCAGTGTGGATCAAACATTGGGTATTGGCACTACTGCGATTGATGTCTGGATACCATGGAAGCTACCGTAGAGTAATTGGAGCTCGCGCGTGAGGACGTCCAGAATTCCCCTCTTTGGATCACTGTAAGGGGGGCGAGCAAAGCGAGGGTAACTAGATTTCAGCCATCTTGTGGGACAGAAAAAAAAAAAGAAAATACTGCTAGCCCTGCCGGTACCGGTACAGTACGGGTACAAGCACTAGGGGAGGGGACTCTAGGATTGGGCCGAGAGCGAGGCCCAATTATTCCGGTTTCTACGGCACCGGTAGTCTAACGAGCGCGATAGCGTAATTAGTGCCATCGCATTCTTTACTGCGGGATAACTTAGTGGTTAGCATGATCTGCTTTTGCGGCTGGTCTAAACAGTACTCGAGTGGGCAGTGCTCTTAGGAGGAGAGCGAGTTCCTGAGCGACGGGATTCCAAAGAGGTATGAACTAGTAGCGGTGATTCGATATCGTACTTGTATATGCCGACATGTGCATTTCATTTCAGAATCTCGCGGGGGAGGGGAAGAAAGGATCCCCCAGCGTCGGTACGGGCATTGTGTATTTGTGCAACTCCGATATTCGTAGCGTAGGCGGGGGCGAAGGAGGAGCGAAGCGGAGTAAGGCAAAGGGCAGTCTTCCACCCAAGCAAAGGCTTGATTTTATGACCCACGCACGAGTGCCCGGTGGATACAGCATGCAACTGAAGGGAAGGGAAGGGAGGGAGAAAGTTTTACCGTGCGCTTGTACCTGCTGCCGGTCTCGTCGCTACCAATGGCGGGAATTGCGGTATTGTACTGTACCGCGCTCGAGTACTTTCTAGCCGGCAAAGTAGCTATTCTTAAAGCCGGTGCCCTGCTTGGCGGAGCCAAATCGGACTGCTGTGCGTCCGCCTCTGCAAGACTCGCTCGCTTACTGGCAACAGTTATCGGCTGCGTTGTTGGTCTTCTGCACTTTGCTGTGCGATTTAGGGGTAACTTCAGAGGTGGAGGAACGGAAGTCGCAGGCATCATTTTTTTTTTGTTAATTCCTAGAATTTATTTGCTTAAGGTGCAAACCTCCGCTATAAGGACCCCAGGCTCCACCCCAACCACCCTGCCAAGACAAAGCTAGCTAAGACAGACCACCCATTGCCCCCAATTTAACCCTTAGGTATGTCAGTCAAAAACCTCCTAGCGCTGGCCAAGGGAAAAAACAAGCCGCCCCAAGTCCCTCTGGTCTGGGACCAACTGCACATCCTACAGTTAAGAAGGGTACCAACACGTAGACAACCCAACCTACGTAGGCAGGAAGCAAGCAAGAAAACCCCACCTGTAGTACATCATTTTAACAAAGAAAACCAAATTCCAACAAAAGAAACCTCCCTGAAAAAATAACAAACCTCCCTTTTTCATACTGCCCATAGTCCCCTAAGGGGCATGCTGGTTTATTGGGGAACCAAGATTTTCAATCAAGTTCATGATGGGGACACCAGCTCAGCGATGCCGGGCCCTGTAGGGATGTTCGTCATGGACAGGCCAAGTGAGAGTATAACCTGAGACAGTGCTATACCAACCACACGTTGCCAGATATGCCAGCCATTGATATGTTGAAAGTCCAACCATGCTAAAGTAGGCTCAGAGAGACAAGTGTAACCGGTACTGGTTACTAGGGTTTTATGTTTGGTTTCACAGTATCGCTTGATACTTGTATTGTTTCGTGTGCTATCAGTTGATACACACATTGTTTTGCAATATCGCTCATACTGGAAATAAGCGATATGCTGTATTTAAAGACCGCTGATTCTCGCGATGGAAACAGCAGACTTCAACAGATAGTATTCTTAAATATACTTGGTTGAACGGTTACTTCTTTGATCTCCTATTACACCCCGTTCGAAGCATCTTTTAGCACGCAGCACTCGTTTCGTGTTGATCACGAAGCCATCTGCTCCTATCGTACCGATATGTGACTAGGGCCTAGCCCGAACACGTTACAACAAGAGTATTTCATATCCGAGTGGTTAAGTGAGGGGCCGCCACAATGGGGAGAGAAGGCATGTTTAGAGTCCAATACCTAGTAGAGACACTGAGGGCCAGATACTAGTAGGAACATGTGTTTCTTTTTTAAACCCAAGCGATAAAATTTTCTTGCTTACCCCAAGCCTATGAAGCCTCAAAGTTGGGCAAGGGAGGAGGATTGTGAGGGTGTGGTGGTGTTTACCCCCATCTCCACCTGCCTAAATAGGAAGGCGAAAATAGGGGTCCGGAAAATAGAGGAGAGAAAGCTTGAAGAAAATATGGGCATATTTCTATGCACTAGTACTCGTGCAAGTACTGTACACGCACTATATAGTACCCGTACAGTACTGTACAGTACAGTGTCGATTAATTCCTGATTTTTGTTTTGTCTAGAAAGGGTGGAGCATATTCCTTTGATTTGCGATAAACCTGTGCCATACCGTGCTTGTACTGGACTGTACTGTACTCGTATCGGTACAAAGAGCCTTTTCTCTCTCTCCAGCGCGACTGGCATTTCGGGAATTTGTGGGATTCCCTTCTTTCCCCCCACATCCCATTCAGCCTGTTTAACCAAACAGGGGAGTTGAAACGGGGCAAAACGGGTATGCCCCTGAAGGCGAGAAGAGCCACCCACCCTGCAACCGGCAAAACACTTTGGTCGAGTGAGCGAGCGAGATGGTGCTCCAGCGTGGGATTCATGAGAATATGAACGAGGTGATGATGATGGTGATGATGGTATTTCGACGATGGGGAAGGGTAGGAAAGAACTCGATGCTTGAAGATACGATACCGCACTGCACTTGGTTGGGGGGATA
>PYWC01000044.1:1362296-1381467 GCA_003182015.1 Tuber magnatum
CCCATCGGAAGTAAATCAAATGCGATGAATAGCGTGCGACTATCGGATGCGTGCCGTCCTTTCTTTCCCATTTTGTAAACTTACCTTATACCCTTGTTTTTGTCAATACGTTTTTTTTCTGCTTTCGCTTCTGCTTATTATATTCGCTCTCTATGGGATCGTGGCACGGGTGTTTATGGGTGCATGGTATTTCTTGCCAGGTTTTTTGCTCTAGTTTTTCCCGGCGTGGGTGTTTGTGTTAGGACGGATGAATGGGATATCTGGAGGCAAAGAAATTTGTGCGATTGGATGGAGGGAATATTTGGTTCTTTTCTTGCTCATAACTGGATTGCTTTTAGCTAGCTGGTTGGCCCGGTTCTCTCGGGGTATGGGGATTAGAAATCACACAATGGATATCCATGATTCCTAGCCGAGGTCGGGTAGTATTTTCAAGTTTGGCGTGCTTTGTTTGGTCATTTAAGCATAGCACAGTACTGTGGAGTTGCCAGGTATCATAGTCAGGGGGAGGGGAAAGAGGGCCAATCATAAAGTCTCACCCGCTGTCCCAGAATCGCCATCACGGTATACGGTGCATGGCGAGCGCGGGTAGCTGTGGACGGGAGCGCTGTGGCACGAATACTGCTCTGGGAGTCTTTGTAGCGGGTTTTCTCCGTTCTCCACCCAAGAGGAAAAAAATCACCACCCCCCCCCTCCCCTACACTCCTTTGACACTAGACTTAACCAGACACTCCCTTTCAAGTCCTATCAGGCCCTTCTTTCTGAGCAGACACGTTCTCTCCAATATCTCTTGGGGGTGGGAAAAGATAACCTTCGTCTTTTTCTGTCGTTGGAACCAAGCCTGGGGGGTCCGGCTCTGTACTTTTATTTTTCTTTGCTTTTCTCCTTCTCTTCTCCATCATTCTTTCTGCGCGAGGGTTTTGCTCCGGACTGCGTCTGCAGTGCAGGTTCCCGTCTTTTAAGGAAAAGAAGGGCGATACGATAAAAGTCACGGAAGGGCTCAAAAACGAGGGGGGGGAGCAAGCAATCTTTTCCTTCCGCGGGCTTGTGTTCAAAAGGGAGAGGATTGAAGAACAACTGCCCACCTCTGTCCGAATATATTCTTTCCGCTCTTTTCGTTTCTTCGGGTTTTCTGCGGGATTTCAGATTCGACGCTTTTGAAAGCTTTTTCTGTCTATCGGCCTGGGATCCGATCATCTCTCTCTCTCTCTCTCTCTCTTGTTTAGACGTCGACATACATCGCTGGAAAATTCAGAGCAATTTCGACTGTCAATCGATACGTTTGAGTGCCTGGGACAATGCCTCACCTGTTGGCGAGGATTATGGGTGGCGGTGAGCGAGAGCCTGCGGGACCTCGGCTAGAAGAACAGCAGCAGCAGCAACAACAACAACAGCAAACAGGTGGAATAAGGGGATGGTTGAACCGCGGGAGGAGGGGTAATCATGGTGCACCGGGGCCACCTACGGTTACGGCAGCGTTGGGGCAAGAAATGCGCTCGGTAGACTCGAGTATCGTCTCGCCTATCTCAACGGTAGCGGGTCAACAGCGACATGCTTCCATCTCGCCCCCTACGTCACCACTATCGAGGAATAACCCTATGGGATATAATGCCATGGGGGTTTATGCCCCTCAACATACAATCCAGACTCCTATGCAGCCTATAATTGAGAGGCCGGAACCCGCCATGCAGAGGGATAATATTGGGATGTCTGCTAATACAGCCGAGCAGCCGGATGATTCGCGGACACCATTGATGAACTTGGAGGCTCAGGGGTTGGTGAAGCCGTGGGGGAAAAAGTTTTGGCGGAGAGGGTCCCGGAAGGGGCTACAGTCAAAGTTAGCTGCGGTCCTTATATCAGGGTTGTTCCTCGCCGTTACTTTGGCAACCTGTGAGTATTTAATTCACGCCACGACCTATATATCAAAGTGCTTTTTCCCTTTCCAATGACTGACTCAATTTGAAAAAGACCTCGGACTCGCCTTGAGCCGCGATCTAGGCCTGGGTCAAGAGTGGCATGTGCTCTTAGTATTGACCATCCTTGTTGCGACAATGTTCTTCTGTCACGCATTGGTTAGACTGTGCATCATGGCGACAAATCCTGGACGTTTCCAACGTCTTTCCCGAAACTTCACCCGCATCCCGTCCGTCGCTGGGCCAAATGGATATGCAAACCCGCGGGAGCCGATCCGGATACACGCTCCGTATGGTGCTGATCATACCAAGCCCCCACCACCAGTGTATGGACTTTGGCGATGCTCGTATGTTGTCCTTGTTTTTGGTTTGGTCTCTTGCAGCATTCCTCTAACAATTACAGTGTGAGAGTAAATCCAGACCAATTCTACTGGGTCAGAAGGACTAGCGCGGGCGTACCAACGACCCCTGGGGGCCGCGAGCACAGCAATAGGGATAATAGGACCACTACCCGTCCTCCATCATATGCATCTGACGACGGGGTAACGTATGCCCTTGCTCCACATCAATTACGCCGCGACCCCCCGCGAACCCCACACCCATCGGAAGTAAATCAAATGCGATGAATAGCGTGCGACTATCGGATGCGTGCCGTCCTTTCTTTCCCATTTTGTAAACTTACCTTATACCCTTGTTTTTGTCAATACGTTTTTTTTCTGCTTTCGCTTCTGCTTATTATATTCGCTCTCTATGGGATCGTGGCACGGGTGTTTATGGGTGCATGGTATTTCTTGCCAGGTTTTTTGCTCTAGTTTTTCCCGGCGTGGGTGTTTGTGTTAGGACGGATGAATGGGATATCTGGAGGCAAAGAAATTTGTGCGATTGGATGGAGGGAATATTTGGTTCTTTTCTTGCTCATAACTGGATTGCTTTTAGCTAGCTGGTTGGCCCGGTTCTCTCGGGGTATGGGGATTAGAAATCACACAATGGATATCCATGATTCCTAGCCGAGGTCGGGTAGTATTTTCAAGTTTGGCGTGCTTTGTTTGGTCATTTAAGCATAGCACAGTACTGTGGAGTTGCCAGGTATCATAGTCAGGGGGAGGGGAAAGAGGGCCAATCATAAAGTCTCACCCGCTGTCCCAGAATCGCCATCACGGTATACGGTGCATGGCGAGCGCGGGTAGCTGTGGACGGGAGCGCTGTGGCACGAATACACCGACCTCGGAAGTGCGATGCAGTGGTCATTCGCCTACTGTACCCCCGTCACTATGATACCTTCCCATAGTATTTGTCTGTCGTTGGGCATGAGGGCGAGGATCGAGGGACGAAGTCCAGTCCAGACTGGAGGTGTACGGGCATGCCAGACCCTTACTCGTGCCAAGGGTGTGGCTTGCAGCCACACCCCCTGGCTGCTAGCTCGCTCGCAACCTGGGGCACTCTCAAGAGAGTGCCCGCCAGCTCAACATGACTTGCCAGCTCAACATGACCTGTGGCTCAACACAACTTTTTGTGGCTCAACATAGTATTGTCCATCAATACAGTTTTGCAACGTAATATAGTTTCTTTGTAGCCCAATAGGATATTGCTATTCAACTTAAATGTATTTATTTCTTTGCAGCTCAATAGAATATTACTACTCAACTTAAATGTATTAATTTCTTCATAAATCAATAGAATATTCCTATTCAACTTGAAAATATTTATTTATTTTTAGATTAATGGAATATTGCTATTCAGCTTTAGCTTATTTATTTCTTTATTGATCAATAGAATATAGAAATTCAACTTCACTGAATTTCAATAGCAGAACAACAATATCAAGTCCTATGGTTCCTATTATACTATTTTTATTTTATTTATATCAAATCTAAAGTATAAGTACTGTAGTTATAACTTAGAGATACCTTCTTCAGTCAAATTTCAAAAGCTACCTACAAGCTCTACAAGTTCCCTTTACTGAATCTGATATCCTCTTACCAATCTTGAAGATTATAAATTCAAGTGCAATTATGCCTCCAGTTCCACTGACAGTTATACTCTCCAGCCAGTGGGTAGAGCCATATGAAGATACTAAGATCAGAATCCAGGCTGCTCTTATATCTTTGGAAGGAATAGAACATGAGAAACAAAACCTTGCAGCTCTGGCATGCCAGTATGAAATTCCAGTTTCGTGACTCCAAGCATGTTGGAATGGGGTTCTCTCGAAGCAAGATCAACTAGCAACAAATAGAAAGCTTTCTGAGAATCAAGAATTAGCTGTATATCAGTATCTTGATTGGTTAGATGTGATCGGATTGAGTGCACATCTGCAGATGCTTTCAGGTTGTGTGAATACAATTCTGAAAAATGCTCATACAGTGTAATGGAGGCACCTCTAGGAAGATGGATCCCAAGGTTGCAACCGCACTGAACAACTTCAAACTTATCACCAAAAGTTCACACCAATGTAAGAGTAAAGTAAATGGTAAAACTTAATATCGTTAAGCCTGATGCTTCACTCAATTAAGGTCTCGAGAGGATTGATTGTTGGAGTAGGAGAGTTCTTGCATAGACTTTCAGGTAGTTTTATCTCATGCCAGAAACTCCCCCATCAGTTTACTCCAACCATTCGAGCACACCCTTCTCCGCTAAGGGCGGTCTGACACGTCTCTTGGCACACCCTGCGGGCATGCATGTGTTGACACACGCTAGTTGGCGTTCACCTTATGCGGTTATCATTTCTGCAGTGCATTTCCATTTTGCCCGCTGGAGTGAAAACTTCTGCGCATCGGCGTCTTGCCAGTAGCTAACAGTCAAGACGCCACATGAACTAGACTATCTGTAACACCTTTCCCATTTGCATTGATCTCTACTTGGCCCCCGGAAGCTACCATGAGTGTTTTATCTATCTACTATTTACAGTTCTTGGGCTTCTGGTGTCTTCCGCAGGGAATGGTGATCCGGAAGGGGTCCAATGGGCGCTACCCATGACCACTACCTCAGATCCACCTTACCTGTGGTAGGAATCATGCTTATAGTGTCTCTGCACGTCCCTTTCAGAGCCTATGACATTGGGGACACGTTCAGGCTTGGTAGGTGTAAAACTCTCCCAGCTGCCCTGGCACCACCCGGGACTACCTTCGGGACCCCTCCAGTTGACTCCTGTTAACTCTGCCAATTTTGGTCCGTTTTACTCTGAACAACTTGGAGGAGGTACTCCACCTTCCGCCCTATGCTCCCTGATATATCCTGCGAACAGCTTACGGTCAACTGGACGGCAGTAACTTATACAGTGTTACTAGCAGGTCTCCAAACCTTCTACTTTGCTAGACTGCACACAACTACGCAACCATTCGCCCATGATGTCTGGGCCTTAAGGCGGGGCCGGAGGGGTATGATAGGAATAATGTCTCCAATTTACAGCTTCTTCGGAGCTGCCTAGCTCGCCCAATAGCATCCCCCGGAATCCCAGATTCTAGTATTATGCGTGGCTTCACGTGACAAACATTTCGGTCATTTTTCCCGAACTCTCCAAGAGACTTCGTATTGAAATGTAGGGTAACTCAGGGCTTTGGGCAGGGTAACCCAAGCCCCATGGCAGGGTAACCTGATCCTGAAAGTAGGGTAACGTTGTCCAGCGGACAAGATAACTTTTCTCTGTTACCCTGTCTATCCCATCGCCGGCGATAGATATTTCTGACCTGTCTCCAGTTACCTGGCCTAGCTGAGCAACTGCCCCTTCAGAAGTCCCTTAGTATGCTGACACCTCTCCCAGGTGTATCCAGGTACTTCTGTACCTGGCCAGCTAATTCTGTACATTCTCTGAGCCCAGGCCATCGGGTCTCTGCAGGTCAAGTACTCACTTGCCTGCCGGTCCCTACCAGTTCGCCTCCAGGCTACCTGTATGGGTGTAGGTTCTGACTGCAATAGCTCATGTGTGCTGGGTCATTACATACAGGACCATCTCCAGCATCAGTTGTAGGTGAGCACTGGGTGCAATGGTTTCTTTCTCGTTATCCTGATTATTAAATTCAAAATCAACGTACAATTGATGTCAATAGAAAGAATACTCATTAGCCAAAGGACATACAAGATTGGTTTGAATGATACAAGACTGTTTGGGATTGATATAGCATTCAGACTGAAGATTACTATAATTTCAATGAAACTGGCTTCTGAATTGGTATTGGATGTGACCAGTGGATTGTTACCCAAGACCAGTCACAACAGCCATATTTGGCACATTCAACAAGTCGAGAACTGATTTCTGTTTGTGAAACTATCAGTGGTGATGGAGCAGTTTTACCATCTTTGGTTATCATCCGTGGTGTTATTTACTAGGAGTCCCGATATAGAGCAATACCAATACCTGATGATTATCTTATTGGAACTTTGGAAACAGGATACAGCAATGATATCTTGTTAATGAAATGGTTAATCTATTTTGAGCAGTTTTCTCAACAGTGAAAAGTTGGTACTTATCATCTTTTGCTTCTCGATATCTTTGAATACTACTGTATAAAGCAGTTCATTGATTTCTGCGACTAGCATAAAATTATTATCTTTTGTCTCTTTCCTCATACCAGCCATCTCCTTCAGCCTCTTGGCGTTGTAGTATTTCAGCCCTATAAGCATTACCATGTTGAGGCTGTTGAAGCAGCTACCCGTACAGGTCATAGAGAGTTTGACAGGATAGAGTTTCTGGATTCTATTGACTCTATCAGAAAACAGACCTTCAAGTCAACAACAATCTGATCTGCATTTAAGACTGCTGGCCTTATTCCCTATAATTTAAATATTGTTATATTGAAGTTATGAGAGGCTGTTATGCCTCAAACAAGCCCTATTACACTGCCAAGAGGATGTGCACCTATTGTTCCTCTTACTGTTCATAGCCTGAAAAGAATGAGTGAGGAATTACAAAAAGACACTAGAGATCTATCACTATCCATTCAGAAGAAACTAAAAATGATATTACAAGGAGGGTTAGCTCAAGCCCAGTCAGGAGTTTTGGCAAAGAAACATATGGAACATACTCAGACAGCTGAAGAAGCAAGGGATGCAAGACGTAAGGTACAAAACTGAAGGCAAATCCAAAAAGGAGGTGTTCTTTACGCTTCGCAAGCTCACCAAATGGTAAAAAGTCGGAAAGAGAGAGAGTTGGAAAAAGTGGAGAAACAGCTATAGTGCAAGAACATATAAGCATCAACCTCATTTAGGAAGGTTTTCAATTGAATATCACCCACCCTCTAGTGGTCCAACTTAGGTAAAAAAACTATAGAAATATAGAGCAAGTGAGGTAGAATAAAAGTATAGTTTTTTTATTTAGTACAAGCAAGTACTCAGAGTGGCATCCTTGATTGAAAACTTAAAATTTTGGTGTAAAATCTGAGGCTTGGCATTGAAATGCAAGACAAAATTGCTGAGTAATGAAATATTATAGTATGTGAGTCAATCAAAGCAAATTATATGACGAGGCATGATATATTGATATAGTATAATACAAACGATAACATCATTTGAATGGCCGGAATTGGACGACGCAAACGACACTATTACCTCGCAGGCAAGCTTGATGGTAGACCCAAAAAGAACATTGATTGTATTCAACTTGAGGAGTGAGCCTTGACACCAGAGCAAGAAGTCCCAAATGAGGAAGTCATTCTTCCCAGTAAGTTTTCTCAAAGCTTTTTGAATTATAATAGTTAACTGAACCTGAAACTAACTTTGTAATAATTGGAATTATATTGTATTAGATGTAAGCCTTAGTGGTACAGAAAGAGGGAGGAAAGCCCCGTGTTGGCAGACAATTTGGAAGAGAAAGAAGAAAGATGAGTTGCAAGAGCAGGAAGATGCAAGAGAATCCCAGGTAGGGAAATGTCAGGAGGTGGAAGGGGGACCAGAGGGCAGTCTTAGAAGTGGACAGAGATGAGATGGATGAGGGAATCGGGAAGAATAAGAGATTAAGGGATGCAGAAGTTGGGGGAGGAGAAGTAGTGGAGAAAGAGGTTGAAGATGAAGAATAGATAGTGGAGGAAGCATTGGAGCTTGAATGGCAGGAGGAGGTAGAGCAAGAAATGCAAGAGGGGTTGAATGAGGAAAGAGATGATATAGCTGAAGCTGTTAGATGCTGGCCAGTCTTATCCAAGTATCAATCAATACTGTAACCGGTACGGGTACTAGGTTAGGATTTGGTTTTGGTTTCACAGTATCATATGATACTTGTATTGTTTTGTGTGCTATTGGTTGATACACATATTGTTTTATGTTTTGATTTCATAGTATCATTTGATACTTGTATTGTATCATGTGCTATCGGTTGATACACACATTGTTTGATGTCTGGATTCATAGTATCATTTGATACTTGTATTGTTTTGTGTGCTATTGGTTGATACCCACATTGTTTTATGTTTTGGTTTCATAGTATCGTTTGATACTTGTATTATTTAGTGTGCTATCGGTTGATACACACATTGTTTTATGTTTGAGTTCGTAGTATTGTTTGATACTAGCATTGTTTTGTGTACTATTGATGGATATACACAATGTTTTGAAATATTGCTCATACTGGAGATAAGTAATATGCTGTATTTAAAGACTGCTGATTCCTATGATGGAAACAGCAGACTACGACAGACAGTATTCTTAATATACTTGATTGAACAGTTACTTGTTTGAGCTCCTATTATACCCTGTTCGAAGCCTCATTTAGCAAGCAGCACTCGCTTCTTGTTGATCAAGAATCCATCTGCTTCTATCGCACTGCGATGTGACTAGGGCCCGGCCCGAACATGTAACATTTTTTTAACTGCAGCAAGTAGTTAGAAATCCCCCTGGACCAGGCCTGATCAATCTACGAAGCATCTAACCAGAAGCTAGCAGTAGGGAGCGGCAGAACCAAGGAAGGTTCGGCTCTGCCAATACGACACCATTGAGTCACTAGAGACTTGAAGTGGGAAGCAAGTCCCACGAGAAGGCCTTATCAAAAGAAAGTAACCCAAGAAACTGAAAGGGCCAAAAAGCGACTTCTCTATAGACGAAGCAGAAAGACAATTAGCTTGAGACTTGGCTAAGCAGACTTTTAGCGAGGCAACCGACGAGTTAGCAAAGGCAGCAACGAGCCTCCCTGGGCTTTTTCCCTCCAGCTCCAGCAAAGGAAAGGCGCTGGTACAGCCACCAAAGAAAGAAAGCCTACCTGCCCGTACTCCAAAGAAGGAAGACGGCGATGAGGAGAAATCAGATCACTTGGTAGTAGCAGAACCTCTAGATGAATCCCCAAGCGACTCTACTGACAGTTCATCAGACAACAGTTCTAGCAGCGAAGAGTCTGAACACGATACGTCCAAAGGAGAATCCTCCCTGCTGCCCAGCCTGATGGCCGGACCGCTAGGGCCAAAGGTCAAGCTTCCCCTGTCACCTACATTTTCAGGCGAAAAGGAAGACCTGAAACCTGAAGTATATAACCAATGGGTAACGACCACCTTCTAATACCTTACCCTGCGTGTTGTGGATAAGACAAAGGAAGGAAGTGGAGCATACTTTGTAAGTTTCTGTACAGGAAAAGCAGAAGAAGCTTATCACCAAGCAATGAACCACTACGACAGCAAGGAGAAAATACGGGGAACGACTCTGATAAGATACCTAGGGGATAGATTCCGGTCGTCACGAAATATGGAAGAACTGTATAAAAGGTTCAAAGAAATCCAACAAGTACGCAATGGGAAAACAGACCAAATAACCTTGGTAGCCGCAGATCTCTTGATGTACCATAGATAGTTACAAAATGGAACTGTATTGCAGTACACACTATGGCAGAGGCTGTATGAGGCCATGCATTCATGACTACCACAGGAGGTGGAACCCATGGAAGAAGAAGGAGCTTCCTTTGACAAAATTGTCAATTGTGCTGAATGCAAGGATGCCATCCTTTATGAGATGGAAATTTACTGAACGCACATACCCCAGCAGCAGAGCAGCAAAGAATTGTCCTTGTGTAAAAATGCAAGAGAGGAACAACCAAACCGCAAAAGTTCAAAAGATAGAAAAGATAAAAAGCAGAAAAGACGTGATGAAGGTACATGTTATGAGTGCGAGAAAAAGGAGCACTATGCAAAGGATTGTTATCCCAAGAAAGGAAAAGGGAAAACAGCAAAACGAGATGCAAGTACGAATCACATGGAAGCAACCGAATACGACGAAGTTGAAATCAACTCAGTAGAAATGCAAAGCCTCCAAACACAATCAACAAAGAGAATTAAGCCCCGTGATACATTGGAAGAAACAATTCACATAGAAGGCCATCCAGCAAAGGTAATATTTGATACAGGAATAATCGGTTGTGACATAATTAGCACTACATTTATCTCTACCCATGGTATACCCACGGAACCTCTACCTCAACCAACAACAGTCAATATGGCCATGAAAGGTTTCCGCTCCTCAAGCCACAAGAAATGTGGACTTACTGTTGCAATTGGGAAAAAGAAATGGACAAATTAGGAGATGTTGGCAGAAACCTAGTGAGATATGACACTCTAATAGGAATGCCGTTCCTAAAAAGACACAATGCTCTTATCAGATGTGGGGACACAACTGTGGAGTTTCCTGATGACACACTGCATGTGCTTTGGAAACCAACAAGTGGGGAGCTCCGAACTGCTGTTTTAAACACCACATCAGCAACTTTATTGGAGGAATACAAGGATGTATTCCCAGACAAGGTCCCGGAAACACTACCCCCTGTACATAAGATTAACCACTACATTCGGCTAAAGGATCCAACAGATCTAAAGAACCAACCAACAAACTCAATCCCAGAAGCATATAAGGAGAAGCTTATAAACTGGATTAACGAGAGGGTGTTAGCCGGCGTAATTGTATGGCAGGAAGTTCCCGGAGTGGCACTCATGTTTGTACAACCCAAATCAGACGGAAGGATCCGCCCACTAGTGGACTTAAAAGTTCGAAATGACAACACGATCATGGATAGTCCGTTGATCCCCAACCAACAGCAGATCCTAAACCGTATTGGACAAGCAAAATTCAGGAATAAAATTGACCTAAGCGATGCATACTTCCAAACACGAGTGGATAAGGATAGCGTTAAGTTCAACTTATTCAAAACCCCGTTTGGAGTGTTTGTTAGCAAGCTAATGCTACAGGGAGACATGAAGCCACCAGCAACCTTTATGCGGATAATGGAAGACCTCCTAAGTGAATTCCTACATCATTTTGTATGGGTATATATTGACGATATTCTAATATTCTCAGACAAACTGGAGGAACATAAAAAACACATACACCAAGTATGTGAGTGACTCAGAAAGGCAAGATTCTATGCAAGCAAGAAGAAGTCAGTACTTTTCGCAGACAAACTAGAAGTACTAGACCACATAGTGGATAGCAAAGGAATTCATGCCTCTGCTCAAAAGATATCATCCATTGCATATTGGAAGACATCTCAGAACAAGAAAGAATTGCAACGCTTTCTAGGAATAGTGAATTATGTGGCCCAGTTTCTCCCACACCACGCTACCTTAATGGCACCATTAATGGACTTAATGGCGAATGCCGAATTCATATGGACAACCACCCATCAAACTGCCTTTGAGAGGGTCTAGAAGCGAATTAGTGATCATCAAGTCATGCGACCAATAGACATATGAAGTGAGAAACCAATTTGGCTAGTTACAGATGCCTAAGACTTGGGAATAGGAGCATCGGTATGACAGGGACCCACATATGAGACGGCTCGACCAGCCGCATTACACAGCAGGAAATTCACCAACGCACAGACAAATTATGGAACTACCGACAAAGAGGCCTTAGCAGTAGTGGAGGTGCTTAACCAGTTCCACAATGTACTAATAGGAAATACCTTTATGATAGTAATGAACTACCAACTCCTGACAAACCTGTGGACTGCGAAAAACCCAAGTAAGAAGCAAGTTAGATGGCTCAGTACCTCGAGGAAATATGATACGAAGATACTCTACACACGAGGAAGCACAAACTATTTAGCTGATGCCCTTTCCTGGATATACGAGGGAGAATCAGACTTGAACCCACTCTATGTCCACAACCATACAAAGGAAGCAGATGATATCTTGGATAACATGGTCTATGAGCAAGAGTCAAATGCAATGGAGCCCAAGCGAGACATCTCCCCTACCTCCCCTCCTTACTCATACACTGAGTACCTAAATGAGGCCCCTGTACCCCCTGAGAGCCCGTGCTCAATCACTGCTGGAAATGATTAGTGTGACAAGTGCATCTTGTGAAGCATGCCACCTGCAGAACTTCAACATAGCAAACCCCACCATTTACATTGTTACATGGAGTATTGCCCATATTACCAAACCGAGATCAGGTTTACGAACAACCATGCCGGACGGCGAAGTAAGCTGACCCCTCAGCCTCCTAGTGAAGGACTGAGCCCCCCAAGCATGGAACCTGACCCAAGTCCACCGGAATCTCCCATGATCATGGACTAGGAATGGCAGCGAATGATTAGCGGTAGACCAAATAGTGCTGGGGAAGGGCCATCCACCCTCATTGAGCCAGTATCCAGGTCTCTCAAGATCCCAGTAATACCAAATCCCGAAGCCCTGGCATTACGAATGCCAGATAGTTGGCCACCAATTAAACCAGCAGAACGGATGGAAAACTTTAGCAATCAGACAATAGTCTCGCTGATGCTCCCAACAATAGATGAATATCGACATGGATTATACAATGTCGTGGAAGACAATAAGGAGGATGACCAACCTGAAGTGACAAGAGGGAGTGAGATAGAAGACGAGGAAGACATTAGACAGATGGTCAATGAGATGATTAGAAGGTTCTGAGCACACATGGTTGCAGCATACTGAAAGGAACCAATATGGAGAAAGGTTAATGAAAATATGGACTCAAAGGGCAGTTTGTCATCCTACATGGTCGCAAATGGAATGCCGTATGCAAAAACATGATACGGGGAAGAATGTCTGTATATTCTGAAAGGCCCTGCCTTTGGAAATACTACACTGAGAGAGTACACTATAGCTGAGATCCACAACAAGGGCCATCACAGTGCTGAATGGAACTTATAATATGCTACCGAGTACCTATTCTTGCCTGAAATGTGCAAATATTTCAGAGTATCTGTGGCCTAATACCACACTTGCCAAACAAACAAAGAACCTACAAAGTTACCAGAAGGAAAGGTCGAAACGATTGTCCTACGATTCTGAGATTTTTGAGCCAATAGCCGTTGACTTTGCGGGACCGTACCACAATTCGTGGGGATACGACACAATGCTAGTAGCCATAGATAGGTTCTTGGGGTTTACATGGCTCACAATGACAAACAGGGAAGTAACAGTAATAACTGCCTGGGAGCTGCTACGCAACAGCATATTCACAGCTCATGGTTACCCAACGACAATAGTGAGCGACGCAGAGCCACTATTCGAGTCACATGTATGGAGACAGCAGTATTGATCGCTAGGAATTGAACACATCAAAGCTGCACCAGGCCACCTTGAGACAAATGGACAAGTCGCAAGGAAAATTCAGGAATTAAAAACAGCTCTTCGAAACCTAGTCAATGCAAGACTGAACAATTGGTTTGATGTCATACCTGAAATGGCTGCATATTTAAATGCAGAGTGGTCTGAAACTCTTGGTATGTCACCATACAAAGCAGTTTATAGACAGAATTACCCGCTACTCCCCTTGGTGAATTTCAAAAATTCCGCAGTCCTGTGAGCCGATGAATTGTTAAACAGACATCAAGCAATCTCGAATGCGGCATTCAATGCCATCAAACTGGCATGATTCAGGAGCATAAGAACGGCAGCGAAATGACACAGACACCACACACCAATAGGGATAGGCAATAAATTATTGGTGTAAGGAAACCTATTCGCAACCAAGTCTGAACGAAGCAAGAAATTGCAACCACGATGGAGAGGACCGTTTAAGATGGTAGAACACGATAACCATATGGAAAACTACAAAGTGGCAATGGATGAAAAAATGTACCAGAACCGAGAAGCAACATTCCACACATCAGCAGTAAAAAGGTACCTCCCTAATGATGATATTGTATTCCCTGAAAGAAGCCATGCAAAGCCACCACCGATTGTGGTTAACTAGAAACCTGAATGGGAAGTGGATGCTATAAGAGATCATAGAAGATGGTATGACCACGACCGAGTTCTAGTGAAATGGGTAGGATACCAGGAGACGGAAAATGGCTGGGAATCCTGGGAGGGATTGGAAAATGCGATGGAATTAGTAAACCAATGGTGGGAGGATAACAAACCAGGAGATGAGCTACCTCCTACAATAAACCATGTGGCGGTGGTGTGGAGCCCAACCCTGCTGGAGATTCAACCCTTCACCCAGACACAGATCAATGAATACAGGTCAGTTTCTGGTCAGCATATTTCGAAAGTGACTTCGAAAGCAGCGAGGATGAGAAGCAGGTAATGGAAGAGGAAGCTGCATACCTAGCATGGGAAACCGAAGCTGAATACTGGGAATAACAAGGAAAGAAGTACATACCATCCAACAGCCTTATGATGTTAAACTATGAGCAAGTGCCTTGGAGACTACACATCAGCTAATGGCACTGTTGGTAGACCGTGATATTATCCCTAGACATTACCTAACATATTGATTATTCATACACATTTGCGACAAATGCCTTGAAATCACAACTGAATCGACAGGAGGGATGTGGGGACAAACACTAGCAGATGTATTCCGCTTAGATAGTGGTTGCTACCGGAGTATAGAAAAATGTGATATGTGCATGGAAACGGAAGAAACCGAGAATAAATACCATCCACCTTCTCCTGAACACCTAAGTCAGGCCAACACCGAAATATAAATACTACCCACCTTCCTCTGAACACCCAAGCGAGGCCAACACCAAGATTTGGATGTCATCCACCCTTCCTCAAACACCATAGCGAATAATATATCGTGATACCTACAAACCGAGAAGCCTTACTAAAACCCTATCTTTTCACAAAGAAAACTGATAAAATGTCGATCTACAAAGAAGTCAACATGAAAGCACAACACCAAATCATTGGACACCTACCATACTGTGGAACTATTCCACTAAGCACATACTGGAAAATATTCTATGTTGATTACTGTGACGATTGTGGACGAATCGATATTGAAATAGAGGATTGGAAGGACCGGACGGTCCGTGACTGAATTGATTTACCACACTACTGGGAATCAGGTTGCTTTCTGCGTGAAGCGCCCTATCCGGAGTGTTTGGAGAAATGGTCGGAGGTGTGGAATGGATGTTGCAGAACGACATGGGATCATTACAGGATAGCGATGACGATGGGGATGGGTCCTATGGGGACTTTCAGAAAAATAGCAGGTTTACCGACCATTAGGATTTCATTAGGTTAATTTGTTTGGTGAAATGGTTATTTTATTTTGGGAGTGTAACCTGTACAGCTACTAGGTTAGGATTTGGTTGTGGTTTCACAGTATCGCTTGATACTGGTATTATTTCGTGTGCTATCAGTTGATACGCACCTTGTTTTATGTTTGGGTTCACAGTATCGTTTGATACTTGTATTGTTTTGTGTGCTATTGATTGATACACACAATGTTTTGAAATATCGCTCATACTGGAGATAAGCGATATGCTGTATTTAAAGACCGCTGATTCCCATGATAGAAACAGCAGACTTTGACAGATAGTATTCTTAATATACTTAGTTCAACAGTTACTTCTTGGATCTCCTATTGCATCACGTTCGAAGCCTCCTTTAGTAAGCAGTGTTCCCTTCTTGTTGATCAAGAAGCCATCCACTCCTATCATACTGCTACGTGACTAGGGCCCGGCCTGAACACATTACAAATGCGGTTTAAGCATTTCATCTTGAATAAAGACATTTCCTTTGAACTCCTGGTATTTTGAATATTGAAATAGTGAACAAACATTTTAGAAATTCATGATATGTGAAGACTATTAAACTCGTAAGGGAGAAAGCCAAAAGGGCAAGATCTTGCATGCCATCTCCAAGTTCTAGAGTTCCTTCTATTCCAAAGATATGGACTGCACAAAACCTTTTAGCAGCAAACTTGCAAAGAGTCAGCATCTATTGTGGCAGCAACTGGCGGTCACAGAGAACATGTTCAAAATTGCATTATCCAACATGTAAAGATTTGGATTAAGGACCACCATATTACTCTGTCCTATCAGGGGAAGTCCCCTATGCTCCATTGATTGATTGATGATAAAGGAACGAAGCTAGCCTTGCGTGAGTACCTGGGTAGGGCAGGAGAGAGGATTACAGGCCAAAGTGTTGCTTTTGCTATTTCATCATATTGGCAGACTGGAATACAACCCTTCAAAGAATAGCCGGAGTTGAAAACGCCTCCATCACGATGTACATCAGAAATCGAAGCCCAGCTGGCCCAATTGGCAGATGAGAGACAGGAGGTACAGAAGACTTTGAGTAGTCACACAGCTGTAAAATGGTTGGGGCGGATAGGGTATAAACTACAGGATATCAAAAAAGGTATATACAAGGATCGGTATGAGCAGTGTGATATGGTTGAGTATAGGCAGAGGTACTTCTTGCCAATCTTGAAAGGATTGAAAGATCAGATGGTGCGCTGGGAGCTGATTGCTACAAACAAGTATGAAGAACTTCGAATGGTATTCCCCCAAAATCTCTTGGCTGGAGTGAAGCCAATTTTGCTGGTTGTCCATGATGAGACCATATTTAATGCCAAGGATGGCTGGTCTAAGATTTGGATTAAGAATGATCATATTGCACTTAAGAAGAAATTACAAGGAAAGGGGATTATGGTGTCCGATTTCCTTACTCCTGGAGGACACTTAAGAGTTCTTGAAGGTGAACACATTGATTCTAACCTAGAATATGGAAACCAGCAGGAGGGCCCAAGAGGCCTGGATTCTTATCTTGCCACCTGTTCAATTGAATATGATGGCGATATATGGTGAGATGGTGACCAACTTGTTGAGCAGGTTCTAAAGCTTGTAATTCCAATGTTCGAAGTTGCATTTTCTAGCTGCCAGGCTCTATTCCTGGTTGACAGTGCTACAAGTCATTCAGCCTATACACCAGATGCCCTACGAGCGAGTACAATAAACCTATGCCCAGGTGGAGGTTAGGCACAGCTTCGACCTTGTATAAACTCTTTAACTGAAGAGATTCAATGATAGGAACAAACAGTGAAGTTGGAATTGAAGGATGATGGTGATTGATTGAGTTTTCCTCCACTTCGCTCTCTTCTCTTGTTGTAATGACCCAGCATACATGAGCTATGGCAGACGGGACCTATACCTATACAGGGAGCCAGGAGGCGAACAGGTAGGAACCGGCAGGCAAGTAAGTACTTGATCTACGGAGACCCGATGGCCCGGGCTCCGAGAATGGGCAGAATTGGCTGGTCAGGGACTTAGGTACCTGGATACACCCGGGAGCGGGTCAGCGTACTTAGGGACACCTAAAGGGGCAGTTGGTTGGCGAGGCCTGGTAACTGGGGAAAGGTTAGAAGCATCTATCTCCTGCAACGGGATAGACAGGGTAACAGGGAAAAGTTATCTTGTCCACCGGACAGGTTACCCTACCCTCAGGATCAGGTTACCCTGCCCAAGGGCGTGAGTTACCCTACCTTTCAATACGGAGTCCCACGGGGAGTTCGGGAAAAATGACCAGAATGTTTGTCACGTGAAGCCATGCATGATACTGGAATCTGGGGTTCTGGGGGATGCTATTGGGCCAGCTACGTAGCTTTGAGGAAGCTGTAAATTGGAGACAATATTCCCATCATATCCTTGCGGCCCTGCTTTGACGCCCGGACGTCATGGGCAAACGGTTGGGTAGTTGTGTACAGTCTAGCAAAGAGGAACTTTTGCAGACATGCTTGCAACACCGTATACGTCGCTGCCATCTGATCGACCGTAAGCTGTTCACAGGATATATAAGGAGGCATAGGGTGAAAGCTGGAGTACTCCCTCCAAGTTGTTCGGAGTAAAACGGACCAAGACTGGCGGAGTTAACGGGTGTTAACCGTGGGGGTCCCAAAGGTAGTCCCGGGTGGTGCCGGGGCGACTGGGAGAGTTTTACACCTACCAAGCCCGAACGTGCTCCCAATGCTATAGGCTCTGAAAGGGAAGTGCAGAGAGACTAAAAGCATGATTCCTACCACAGGTAAGGTAGACCCGAGGTAGTGGTTATGGGTAGCGCCCATTGGAGCACTCCCAGACTACCGTGCCCTGCGGAAGACACCGGAAGCCCGAGACCTGTAAATAGTAAATAGATAAACTACTCAGGGTAGCCTCCGGAGTCAAGTAGAGATCAATGCATATGGGAAGGGTGTCATAGATAGTCTAGTTCATGAGATGCCTTGACTGTTAGCCACTGGCAAGACACCTATACGCAGAAGTTTTCACTCCGGCAGGCAAAATGGAAATGCACTGCAGAAACAATAACCGCATAAGGTGAACGCCGACTAGAGTGTGTCGACACATGCATGCCCGAAGGGTGTGCCAGGAGATGTGTCGGACCACCCTTAGCGGAGAAGGGTGTGCTCGAATGGTTGGAGTAAACTGATGGAGGAATTTCTGGTATAAGATAAAAACTACCTGAAAGTCTATGCGAGAACTCTCCTACTCCAACAATCAATCCTCTCGCGACCTTAATTGAGTGAAGCGTCAGGCTTAACGATGTTAAGTTTTACTGTTTACTTTACTCTTACATCTGTGTGAACGTTTGGCAATAAGTTTGAAGTTGTTCGGTACAGTCGCAACCTTGGGATCCATCTTCCTAGGGGTGCCCCCATGACAGTATATCGTTAAGTGAGCTCCTCGCTTAACTCCCCTCCTGATTAATTGTTTTTCGACCTGCGGCACTGACCTTGCGTGAATACTAGTAACCTTGTCTAGAACAAGTAGCCCAGGGTGGAAAGCGCAATGGCTAGTACCGAACTTTGAGCTAGAATGGAATCCAACTTGGATTCAGACCTTGACCTTGACGAGAACTCTGCCAACACATTTTGTCCGTCGGTTTTCACGGATGTCCGCGGCATTGAATGGGACAGTTACTGTAACGACCCAGCATACGTGAGCTATGGCAGCTGGAACCTACACCCATACAGGTAGCCCGGAGGCGAACTGGTAGGAACCGGCAGGCAAGTGAGTACTTGACCTACGGAGACCCGATGGCCCGGGCTCCGAGATGAGCAGACTTAGTGGACACAAGTATCTAGGTACATGGCTACGC
>PYWC01000044.1:1421866-1475037 GCA_003182015.1 Tuber magnatum
GCTCATCTCGGAGCCCGGGCCATCGGGTCTCCATAGGTCAAGTACTCACTTGCCTGCTGGTTCCTACCAGTTCGCCTCCGGGCTACCTGTATGGGTGTAGGTTCCGGCTACCATAGCCCCTGTATCCTGGGTCATTACACCACTCTTGCTGCTCCTCTCTTAACCCATTCAGTACATCCTGAAAGTACAGATCCTCCAGGTATCCTTTCTTAACCTATGGAAGCCATGCTGTACCTTCTTCAACCAGGAGTGTAGAGAGTGTCACATCATCAATCTTTTTACTCATATTAACAGAGGGCAGTCGGGGGTCGTTATAGTCTGGGCGTCTACTCAAAGTATCCTGAATATAGTTCTTTACCCCAGGGAGCGAATCCATTTCCATATCATACACCTGAAGGTCCTGTAAGACTCGCATTTACCTTGCGGAAATTTTGGATTGAGTGAGAACATGATGCAAACTTGCATGATTGGCGGAGATCGTTACTCGCCTACTACCACTAAGGAGATAGTACTGCCAGTGACTCAATGCATCCCTGATAGCCAGTAATTCTTTATCATACGTTCAATACCGGCTCGTTGCATCAGTCAGCTTTCTAGAAACGTAGGCCAGGATCCTTTCCTCGCCTAGACTTTGTTCACTCTGACCCTGTACTTGGCGGAGCATCATCCCTTCTGCAAATCCTGGTGTATCTGTTCTTACAATGAACTCCAAATTGTCTTTCCCTGGCAGGGAGAGAGCTGGATGTTGGCAGATTACATCCTTCAACTTGAGTATAGACTCTTCAATTGTAGATAGCATACCTTTCTCGCGGATTATCTCCTCAAATTGTGTTTGGTCGATATTGGGTAACTTAAATAATGGTAGAGCATATAGTGCAAAATGTGGTGTAAAATGACGGTAGACTCCTGCTAGCCCAAGGAATAACCTAATATCTTTTGGGGATTTCACCATTGGCCAGTCTCGAATAGCCTTAATCTTTTCTTCTGTAATCCTTATACCATCCTTTTCAATATCAAAGCCAAGAAAATTCACTTCTTGGGCAAAGAAGTAGCACTTCTTCCCCTTCCAAAGAAAATTATGGCTTCTTATTGACTCCAGAACCTTTCGTATGCGATATTCATGATCTTCCTTCATCTCTGAAAAGGTTAAAACATCATTGAGGAATACTACACAATATGTTTTGGGCTCTTCCAAAACTTCCATAATCATACACATAAACTATGCTGGAGCTGTCGCAATGCCCTGTGGAATAACAAGCCATTCAAATAGCCCATCTGGCTCAACAAAGGCTGTCTTTTCTACATCAGCTGGCGCAACCCTGTTCTGATAGTATGTTGACCAAAAGCCAATTTTTGAAAACTACTTCTTCCCTTGTAGTTGATCCATTAGCTCCTCGGGATATATGGAAGTGGAAAGTGGTCCTTGACTAAAATAGCATTAAATGCTCCATAGTCAATTACCATTCAGAGTTCGTCTGCCTCCCCACCTGGCTTAGGGACAGAAAGCACAGGTGCTGCGAATGGCAACTTTGATTTTCAAATCCAACCTCAGTCCAGATATTCTCATGTCTGCCACTTGTGCTCTGCCCATTCAGCTGGGGTTTGCCTATATGGTGTCTGGCAAGGTGCTTCTGATCTGGGGAGTAATCATATCCGAAAGTTACTAAATCATTCTCGATGTGGGGGCAGGCCTTTTGGTTCCTGAAAAAGGTCCTCAAATTCTCTCCTCATTTTCCCTTCAAGAGAACACAGAGCACTCATCAAGCTTCCCTCCTGTACAACTCCATCTGACCTGAGGCAATCATCGGATATATCTGCTTGTGAGCCTATTTGGCCAGCTTCCACCATCCTGTCAACCGAGTAGTAAGCCTCAATCTCAGCCATTACTACTTCCACAACTAGTTGCTCGTCTTGGCTATCTGCTGCTGTTATGTATTTTATTTTATCTTTCTTCCCATCTTCCACCTCATATTCATAGCCATCTATCTCCATAGAGCTCCCACATTCTTCCTCACTTATATTCACACCATCTTGTATCCTAACTATATGAACTCTCCATCTTTCTCTAGACTCTCCTTGCCATTCTAATTTCAAGACATTCTACTGGTAGTCAATATCATGCTCCACCTTGACCAACCACTTCTTGCCCAACATGATATCATATTTAACCAAGTCGAATATAATAAACCACCCATGATAGACGTACCCATTCATATCCAATACTAACTCCACCTTCCTTAACAAAACCTCTATAACTGAGTACACCATTGTAATCTTAATTTTTCCATCTTCTTTAACCACTAATGTCTCTCCTGTAATCTTTTCCATCTTTGTCAAAAACTGAGGCCGAATGAATTTATAACTGGCACCACTGTCACTCAAAACATGTGTAGTCAAGCTCTGTTGATGACTAATATCATTTCCCTTTCCTTCTGGCCACATCCAATCTACCCACGAGTCTCTCAAAACAGAAACATAAAAGTGTAGAAGACTTGAATTGTGGTTACTATTACTCACAGACCCATACATAATAATACTATTCAAACTCTCCCCCCTTCTCTTACAATATGCCTTCCTTCTACCATGGACTGGTTTGCACTCAATACCAGCCCAGATTAGTTTTTTGACCCCCCATATGCTGGTGAACCACCAGTCACAAATCCCCCTTCTGGTTTGCCCTCCTGATTCAGTCCACCACTACTACTATCCATAGGCAAACCAGTTCTCTTGTTTGGCTCAGGGCAAGAATGGGTAAGATGACCAAGCCTTTTACAGTTGTAGTACTGAATATTCGTAAGACAATTAGACTCAACCATGCAAGAAGTACCACGACTAGCAGTATTTAGACTCTTCTGAATATAGAGCACTGAAATCTCTGAAGTAGGTTTGGCCAATGAGCTTCTCTGAAAGAGGGCATTATCGAGTTCAGCAACATGTTCCACACAATGGCTCAAGTAAATTGGCTTATTAATCATTTGAAGCAGGCGAAGGTGGGTAATGAGATTACCCCCCACACTTAGATTATCTTCTAGTTTTTCTTTATAGGCATCCAAGACTTGGGTTTCGAGAAGCGGAGTGTGAGGATTGAGTTCTGAGTGAACCCGATGGAAGATCTCTTTAAAAGCAGCCACTAAACCATTTCTTGAAATCTGCAACTTCCTTCATGTTTTTTTTAGCATGTCAACTGCATCAAGAGGAAGATATTCCGCCCTCAGCTTCTGTTGAAAATCCTCCCATGTGGTAATCTTCTCAATGGGAAACATGTGTCTCCCCCATGTTGCTGCTGCATTCTTCAACTGTATCACTGCATATATCCCCCAGCCATTATGTCTTGCTCTACCATCGTTGTCAAATTATCTGATCTCTTGGCTTCTCAACTTGAGATGACGTTGAAGCTCATATAAATAGTTGGTAACTCTAGACAAAGTGTGCTCACCTGAGAAGGTAGGGAGAATGCGGTAACCTGCATTGGACATTGTAAACTTTAGCCCCTTGACTGGTAGTAGGGAAGCATCGACATCAGTAACATTGCTCCTAGCACTTAGTAACCGAATCAGTTGTGTATTGCTGGTCTCCATAGTTTTCAGCCTTTCCTCTAGGCTCTTCACTTTTTCCATAAGCTCAAGGACCGCTGGTGCACTGAGGTATTCTGCCAAACTGTCTTCCAACCACTGGATATCAATAGCTTTCTTCACCA
The DNA here is from genome assembly GCA_003182015.1 of Tuber magnatum. NCBI lineage: Eukaryota > Fungi > Ascomycota > Pezizomycetes > Pezizales > Tuberaceae > Tuber > Tuber magnatum. Next base: position 1,425,564 of record PYWC01000044.1, read on the forward strand.
GCTGTTCCTCATAGCTCTCTACAACTTCAAATGCTTCATCTTCAAATACATCGATAAATTTCTTCATTTGGCCATCATAGGAGGCAACACCCTACTCAATTATCCAACAGCGGTATCGCTTATACTCAGCTGTACACTCTACTCCCTCCTCACAAACAAGTGAGAAAGTCTCTCCAGCATATATAGGGGTGTTTTTACTCCCTTCGCCCTCCTCTCTAACCGCTCCAAGACCTCTTGTCACTGATGACTTATGTAGTGGCTGACCTTCCCGGGTACCTTGCCATCCACCTTCCTTGTCTCCAGTATCTGCCTCCACATAGTAGTCACTTAATCTCTGGCCCTTTCGTACTCCACTCAAGCTCCCAGATGATCTATCATTTAGCCTAGCCATCAGTCCACTTGCTGCAAACTCTTCTCCTTTTCTGCCATCTTCTGTATCTTTTCACCTCCTGTGGGGGGCTTTTTTTTTTTTTCCACCAAGAAACTAAAATCATTAGCTTCTACAGGCAATAGCTGTTGCTACCAATTTGTTAGGAACAAATGGTGAAGTTGGAATTGAAGGATGATGGTGATTTATTGAGTTTTCCTCCACTTCCTCCTCTTCTCTTCTAAGCTATCTGTACAGTGTACTCAGCACCAAACCAGCTCTAACACCTATTCTCTATGGAAACCTAGGTTCCTTCTAGTTATATAGAATATCACTACATTCAACCAATGGTACTACCTGATGGTTTACCGAAGGGACTCCAAATAGTACTACAGGAGAGAGGTCTATGGAGACCGAAATTGCGAGTGCAATGTCACAGACCAGATGGAAAAAAGAACAAGGAATGTCTCAATGGAGGCACATGCTGTGCAAGAGCATTGATGGCCAAAGAGCCAGATTTCAAGGGTCAAAGAAGCCACTTGGAGGAAGAGGTGGACTTAAAAGGACATCTTGTTGCTTTTTTCCCTAAGTATCACTGTGAACTCAATTTTATTGAGTACTATTGGGGAGCTGCAAAGTGCTATGCATGACAAAAATGCGGATACAATATTCGAGCATTATGGAAAATCGTACCTGAATGCCTGAATTCTGTGAAGCCAACTTTAATCTGGAAGTTTTAGGTACGTACTGAGAGAATGATGAGAGCATAGCGTGAAGGTATTGCTTATAGTACACCTGACTTTAAAGAGAAGGTTACCAAAATATATAGAAGTTATCGGAGAGTTTCAGACTCTCAAACTGTTGTATATAATTAATATCTCTTACAATATTTACACTTCTTCATAGTCAATCACTCACTGTCTTGGCAATTATTTGCACAGCCACTGTTGCATTTGACTGTGCCACATGGTTGACAGTCTTCCCTTCTTGAACCCATACAGCAGACCAAAAATGCCAAGAGGCGAATTGAACGAGCTGAGCAAAAGCCTCTTCTAGATGAGGTTCAATTATGCTTGAAAAAAAGGAGGACAATTCAAGCCTATAAAAAAAAATAGGCAAGCTTATTATTAAAGGTATTAAAAAGCAAGTGAGATTAGGAAAAATAAATGTAAATTAGAAGGTTTTGTACCATAGACTAATTCTGACATATTCAGCCACAGTGTTGTATTCAGCCACATTGTTGAGCCACAAAAAGTTGTGTTGAGCCACACCCTTTGCACGAGTACCCTAGCGCCCAAGAGTTCGCACCATCTATGGTAGTTTTGCTAAATATTTCCATTGGTCGTCGTGGTTCGTCACCATTCCGAACCGTGGACCCACCCTTCGCATATTATTAATACGGTTCACCATACCCCCCCCCCCTTTCCCGTCCGTACGGCATCCCTAGCCATATTTGGAGTCCCGCAGTGTGACTCCTCAATAGCAGGGTCGTGAGGTCCTCCAGACAGCGGGCTCGGAATAGTACAGTACTGTACGGAGTAAAGTTGGGTTAAATTTCCACTCTTGGTTAACCCATGTGTGTTGATGTTTACAGTATTGCAACAATTGCTACCATGAGATCTCGAATTAACCCTTGCGCTTTTGCCATTCCGTTTCCTGCTACTGTAAAAGAAAATCTCTTTTTTTCCAGAAAAAGGGGGGGGGGATTTGGATTACTGTACTGTACTATACTATACTGTGTCTGCTGTAGGATTATTTGAGATTCCATAGTGCGGTTTACACTCGCATCTTGCACGAGTAAGTACGAAGACACTGCGTGAGAAATGGTGATGTACGATATGCAACGAACTGCGAACTGCCGGTTCGGGATAAGTTTTCCTGGGTGGTATATATAAGTCGTGATGACTCTGTCGTTTTCAGTATGATATGTATGTACGTGCTGGACGAGGGGATTGTTATACCGGTTATCATACGGCAACCGTGCTCGTATGGAAGGAAAGGAAGAGTTTGGCGAGAATGGCTTGCGGAACTTCTGGATGGGTGGTGGGATTTTGGTGGGTTGTTTGTACACTTGAAGTAGCGGTGATATCTCCTATCACCTGGGCTGCTGAAACGGTGGAAAATTTTGTGCCGCTCCTGGCAATGTCTTAAACAGGGTTTAAAACACAATTAGTCATCAAGAAATCAACAACAAGCAATGATGAAGAAGAGGAAGTAGTAGATAGAACCACAAAGCGATTAAAGATGCCTATCTAAAAGCTACTTCAAACTGTTAGCAATAATGTTGGTTCTGAATTCTGGGCTCCAGTTGTTAGGAAACTAGGGGTAAGAGTGAGCAAAAGCACAGCATGGGTGCAGAAAACAATTAAGCGAAGAGGCATAATGTTCAAGTCAGATTCCTTGGAAACCCTAGCAGTCCAAAACCTGATTATCCAGCAACAATACACATTAAAGCCAGAGATTCTAGATACATTTATTCTGCTTTAGTATCAGGTTGATTGATATGAAGCAGAATTCTACCACATTTACAGTCCTTGTGCCCCATATGAGATCTTTTCAGATTTTTGGAATATAGAGATTTTTTTGATTCTTATTAAAAGTACGAATGAGTATGTAGCTAAGAATCACAGACCTTTATCTCCTCTAGGCCTAAATGCATGTTATTCTTAGAAGCCAGTCACTTTATATAATATGAGAAGATTTGTAGCTTACTTGATTTTCATAGGTATGTATAAATGCAAGAGCTTGGTAGAATTCTGGAGAAAGGCAGGTCTATTGAGTATAAGATTGAAGGATAGTCTATTATTAGAGCGATTGCAGTAAATTAAATGCTATCTCTATATTAACCCTGTTCAAATCAAGAGAAGAAGTAAGTGAAATGGAGATGGCCAGAAACAAGATATAGTCAAGGGGTAAGAGGTGAGAGGAAAGAGACAAGAGACAAGAGACAAGAAGCAAGAGGTGAGAGTTAAGAGATAAGAGACAAGAGGCAAGAGACAAGGTACAAGAAGGAAGAGACAAGAGACAGAAAGTAAGAGACAAGAGACAGGAAGAGAGGGCCAAGGAACAAGAGACAAGAGATAAGATATAATGTTTCCTACCTGTCAGCACTCTTCTACATAGGTGATAGTACTTTAGCAACATTTATCTAAGACACTTCTTGTTCTTCTTGTTATCATATAGCTAAGCACTGAAGACTCATAACTGATGGCTTTCTTACAAGAGTATATGTGCACATAGCCACCTAGGTGAAGTGTAAAGTAGTAAAGTTATAGGTAAGAAGATACAATAATGATAGCAAGAAGAGCTCATCCTCCTAGATTCTAGCAACCTCTTTTGTACTTGCTCTTTATACCAACTCTAACCCAGTGACTAATAACCATATGTTATCTACAATAGTCATATACGCTAATTGTGTCATATGTGTGCAACCAATAACTTGCTATTTGAGTCATATGCAAAAGCCATAACTTGTAACTCACAATTGTAAGTTGCTCAAATATATTATCCAATCAAAACACTTCAACAACTTATAATCATAAGTTGTGTAAGATGCCATGACCCCAGTATATGTAACCGGTACGGGTACTAGGTTGTTTTATGTTTTATGTTTGGTTTCACAGTATCATTTGATACTTGTATTGTTTCGTGTGCTATCGGTTGATACAGACATTGTTTTATGTTTGGTTTCATGGTATCGTTTGATACTTGTATTGTTTCGTGTGCTATCGGTTGATACAGATATTGTTTTACAATATCGCTCATACTGGGGATAAGCAATATGCTGTATTTAAAGACCACTGATTTCCGCGATGGAAACAGCAAACTTCGGCAGACAGTATTCTTAAAATATACTTGGTTGAATGGTTACTTCTTTGATCTCCTATTACACCTCGTTCGAAGCCTCCTTTAGCAAGCAGCGCTCGCTTCGTGTTGATCATGAAGCCATCTGCTCCTATCGTACCACTACGTGACTAGGGCCTGGCCTGAACACGTTACATTTTTTTAACCCCAGCAAGTAGTTAAGAAACCTGCAGGGACCTGGTCTGATCAACCTACAAAAAGTCCAATAGCGAAGCTAGCATCGGGGAGCGGAAGAGTCACGAAGGGTTCGGCTCTGCCAACACGACACCATTGAGTCACTGGAGACTTGAAGTGGGAAGCAGGTCCAATGAGAAGGCCTTACCAAGAAAAGGCAACCCAAGAAACCGAAAGGGCCAGAGAGCGAATTCTCGATCGACGAAGCAGAACGACAGCTAGCGTGAGACTTGGCCAAGTAGACCTTTAGCGAATCGACTGACGAATTAGCAAAGGCAGCAACTAGCCTTCCCGGGCTATTTCCCCCCAGCCCCAGCAAAGGAAAGGCACTAGCGCAACCACCGAAGAAAGATAGCATACCTGTCGGGACACCTAAGAAGGAAGAAGACGACAAAGAAGCATCAGATCACTCAGTAGTAAGGCAGCCGCTAGACGAATCCCCCAGCGACTCTCCAAGAAGCTCGTCAGACAACAGCTCGAGTAATGAAGAGTCTGAATACAATATGTCCGAAGGTGAATCCGCCGGACCGCCTGGCCCAGGGGCTGTGCGAACAGGACCTATAATCAAACTTCTGCTGCCACCCTCGTTCTCGGGCGAAAAGGACAACTTAAAACCTGAAGTATTTGACCGTTGGGTTATAACAACCTCTCAATACCTGGCCCTACATGGAGTGGAGAAAACTAAGGAAGGAAGTGGAGCACACATTGGAAGCATCTGTACTGGGAAGGCAGAGGATGTAACGGGGGCACCCCTGGGAAGATGGATCCCAAGGTTGCGACCGCACCAAACAACTTCAAACTTATTGCCAAAAGTTCACACAGATGTAAGAGTAAAGTAGACGGTAAAACTTAATATCGTTAAGCCTGACGCTTCACTCAATTAAGGTCTCGAGAGGATTGATTGTTGGAGTAGGAGAGTTCTCGCATAGACTTTCAGGTAGTTTTATCTTATGCCAGAAACTCCCCCATCAGTTTACTCCAACTATTCGAGCACACCCTTCTCCGCTAAGGGCGGTCCGACACGTCTCCTGACACCCCCTTCGGGCATGTATGTGTCGACCCGCTCTAGTCGGCGTTCACCATATGTGCATATCGTTTCTGCGGCGCATTTCCATTCTGCCCGCCGGAGTGAAAACCTCTGCGCATCGGGGACTTGCCAGTGGCTAACTGTCAAGACCCCTTGCTGAACTAGACTATCTATGACACCCTTCCCATGCGCGTTGATTTCTTCTTGACGCCGGAAGCTACCGTGAGCGGTTTATCTATCTACTATTTACGAGTCTCGGGCTTCCGGTGTCTTCCGCAGGGTACGGTGGTCCAGGAGTGATCCAATGGGCGCTACCCATGACCACTACCTCGGATACACCTTACCTGCGGTAGGAATCATGCTTTTAGTGTCTCTGCACTTCCCTCTCAGAGCCTATGGCGTTGGGGACATCCTTGGGCGTGGTAGGTGCAAAACGTTCCCAGTCGTCCCGGCACCACCCGGGACTACCTTCGGGACCCCCACGGTTAACTCCCGTTAACTCCGTCAGTTTTGGTCCGTTTTACTCCGAACAACTTGGAGGAGGTACTCCACCTTCCACCCTATGCCCCCTTATATATCCTGCGAACAGCTTACGGTCGACCGGACGGCAGCAACGTATACGGTGTTGCAAGCAGGTCTGCAAAGATCCTCCTTTGCTAGACTGCACACAACTACGCAACCGTTTGCCCATGACGTCCGGGCCTCAAGGCGGGGCCGGAGGGGCATGATAGGAATAATGTCTTCAATTTACAGCTTCTTCGTAGCTGCGTAGCTCGCCCAATAGCATCTCCCGGAACCCCAGATTCCAGTATTATGCATGGCTTCGTGTGACAAACATTCCAGTCATTTTTCCCAAACTCCCCGAGGGACTTCGTATTGGCAGGTAGGGTAACTCAGGCCCTTGAACAGGGTAATCCAAGCCTCAAGGCAGGGTAACCCTGTTCTGAGGGTAGGGTAATCTTGTCCGGTGGACAAGTGGATTTTCTCCTGTTACCCTATCTATCCCACTTCCGGGGATAGACACACTCGGCCTTTCTCTAGTTACCCAGCCTAGCTGTGTATTGGCCCTTCATAGGTCCCTAAGTACGCTGACACCAACCTTGGGCGTAGCCATGTACCTAAATACTTGTGTCCACTAAGTCTGCTCATCTCGGAGCCCGGGCCATCGGGTCTCCATAGGTCAAGTACTCACTTGCCTGCCGGTTCCTACCAGTTCGCCTCCGGGCTACCTGTATGGGTGTAGGTTCCGGCTGCCATAGCTCACGTATGCTGGGTCGTTACAGAGGAAGCATACCACCAGGCAATGAACCACTATGAGTGTGGGGAAAAGATCCAACAAACAACCCTGATAAAATACTTGAGAGAGAGATTCCAATCCTCACGAAACATGGAAGAACTATACAAAAGGTTCAAGGATATATAGCAAGTACGAAATGGTAAAACAGAAAGAGTAACCTTGGTCGCGACAGATCTCTTAATGTATTATGGATGATTGCCTACTGGGACGGTGTCGCAGTATACGCTGCGACAAAGATTGTATGAAGCAATGCATCCCAGACTACAACAGGAGGTAGAACCAATGGAGGAGGAGGGTGATTCCTTTGAAAAGATAGTCAAGCGGGCTGAACGGAAGGATTCTATCCTGTATGAGACAGGAGTTTACCAGACCCACGTACCGCAGCAAAAGAACAGTAAAGGATTATCATCGCGGGATAATACGAAAAAGGATAAACCATACCATAAGGATTCAAAGGACAAGAAAGACAAGAAGCAGAAATGACGTGAGGAAGGCACATGTTTCCAATTCGGGAAAAAGAGGCACTACGCAAAAGATTGCTATTCGAAAAAAGGAAAAGGAAAGGCCGCTAAGCGAGAGGCTAGCACAAACCTCATGGGGGCAACCGAATATGATGAGGTGGAAATTAACTCAGTGGAAATGGAAAGCCTGCAAACGCAACCAATGTTGGCAAGGAGGCCCCGTGACGCTCTTGCAGGAACGATTCACATAGAAGGCCACCCAGCAAAGGCACTATTCGACACGGGAACAATCGGCTGCAACATAATTAGCGCCACCTTTATCTCTACCCATGGCAACCCTATGGAGCCTCTAGCCCAACCAACAACAGTCAATATGGCTATGAAAGGATTCCGCTCTTCAAGCCACAAGAAATGTGGACTGACTGTAGGAATCAGGAAAAAGAAATAGACAAATCAGGAGATGTTGGTAGGGAACTAGACAAAAAAAAAAGACATGATTGGAATGCCATAACTGAAAAGACATAATGCTCTTATCAGGTGTGGGGATACAGTAGTGGAATTTCCCAATGACAAACTATGTATGCTATGCAAACCAACAAGCGCGGAATTCCGAGCCGCTATGTCAGACACCACCACAAAAACATTGTTGGAAGAATACAAGGATGTATTCCCAGACAAGGTCCCTGAAACGCTACCCCCAGTGCGTAAGATTAGCCACCACATTTGGCTAAAAGATCGAACCGACCTACGAAACCAACCAGCATACTCGATCTCTAAAGCATACAAGGAAAAACTCATGAACTGGATAAACGAGAAATTACGAAGTGGAGTAATTGCATGACAAGAGGTACCTGGAGCGGCACCTATGTTTGTACAACCAAAGTCAGATGGAAGGATCCACCCCCTGGTGGACCTGAAAGTGAGAAACGATAACACGATCATGGATAGTCCATCGATTCCAAATCAACAGCAGATCCTTAACCGCATAGGACGAGCGAAATTCAGGGGTAAGATCGACCTAAGTGATGCATACTTCCAAACACCTGTGGACAAGGACATTGTTAAGTTCAACTCATTCAAAACTCCATTCGGAGGATTTGTGAGCAAAGTAATGCTCCAAGGAGACATGAATGCACTAGCAACATTTATGCGAATAATGGAGGACCTCCTAAGCGAACATTTACATCATTTTGTATGGGCATACATTGATAATATTCTCACATTTTCAGATACATCAGAAGAACATGGGAAACACATACACCATGTATGTGAACGGCTCAGAAAAGCAAAATTCTTTGCGAGCAAAAGGAAGTCAGTACTTTTTGCGGATAAGCTGGAAGTATTAGGACACATAGTGGACAACGAGGGAATTCATGCCTCTCCCCAGAAAACATCTTCCATTGCAGGATGGGAGACACCAAAAAACAAGAAGGAATTGCAACGATTCTTTGGAATAGTGAATTATGTGGCCCAGTTTCTCCCACACCAGGCTACGTTGACAGCACTGCTAACCGACTTAACGGGAAACGCTGAATTCGTATGGACAATGACCTACCAAACCGCATTTGATATGGTCCGAAAGCCAATTATCGATCACCAAGTCATGCGACCAATAGACATACGAAACAAGGAACCAATTTGGTTGGTTACGGATACCTCAGATTTAGGAGTTGGAGCATGGTTGCGACAGGGACCCACTTATGAGACGGCATGACCAGCCGCGTTACACAGCAGAAAGTTCACCAACGCTCAGATGAACTATGGGACCACCGATAAAGAGGCCTTAGCGATAGTGGAAGCGCTTAATCAGTTCCACAATGAACTAATGGGAAATTCCTTTACAATAGTTACAGACCACCAACCCTTGACAAACCTATGAACCGCAAAAAAGCCAAGCAGAAAGCAAGTGAGATGGCTAAGTGCCTTGGGAAAATACGATGCGAAAATAGTCTACGTACCAGGAAGTACAAACTATTTAGCTGATGCCCTTTCCCGGATATACAAGGGAGAATCAGACTTGAATCCACTCTATATCCATGATTATACACAGGAATCGGATGACATCTCAGATAACACGGTCTACGAGCAAGAATCAAATACAATGGAGCCCATGCATGAGTTCTCCCCTACTTCCCCTCCTTTCTCCTATACTGAGTACCCCAACGAGGCCCCTGTACCCCCCGAAAGCCCCTGTTCAATCACTGCAGAAAATGATTGGGGTGACCAGTGTACTCTGCAAAGTACACCACCAGAAGAACTCCAACATAGCACCTTACACTACTCCCACTATTACGTGGATCATTGCTCATATCATTAAACCATGATCACATTCACGAACAACCATCCTAGACGACCGGGGAAATCGACCCCTTTACCGCTTAGTGAAGGACCGAGCCCCCCAAGTACAGAAATCGACCCACGCCCTCTGCAGTCGCCCAAAATAAATCACTGGGAGTGGCAACAAATGATCGGCGGAAGACCAACTAGTGCAGGAGAAGGGCCGTCCACCCTTGCCCAGCCAACGCCCAGATCTTATACAATTCAGGCACTGCTAAACCCGGAAGCCCCGGCATTCCAAATGCCGGAGCCAGAACCAATAGAAAACCTTACGGCCGAGACAATACTGGCTTTCCGAATCCCAGGACCTGATAGCCCACCACCAATTAGACGAACAGAAAGGCTAGAAAGCCTTACCAATGAGACAATAGTCTTAGTAATGCCCCCGATGATGACAGAATACCAGTGTGGGGTATACGATGTCTCGGAAGACAATGAGGAGGAAGACCTACCTGAGACACCCAGAGGAAGCGAGAAAGAAGACGAACGCGACACCTTACAAACAGTCAATGAAATGATCGGAACGTTCTGAGCACAGATGGTAGCAGCATACCGGAAAGAACCAATTTGCAAGTAGGTAAATGAGAATATGGACTCCAGCGGAGATTTGTCCTCTTACAAGGTTTCAAACGGAATGCTATACGCAAAAACCAGATACGGGGAAGACTGCCTCTATGTCCCAAAAGGCCCCGCATACGGAAATACCATGTTAAGAGAATATGTCATTAGCGAAATTCACAACAAAGGCCACCACAGTGTTGAATGAAACTTACGGTACGCAACGGAGTACCTATTCTGGCCTGAAATGCGGAAAGACCTTAGAGCGTATGTAACCCAGTACCACACATGCAAGGTAAATAAGGAGCCTACAAAATTGCCAGAAGGAAAAGCTCAGACAATTACCCTGCCATCGGGAATCTTTGAATCAATAGCTATTGACTTTGCGGGACCCTTCCACAATTTATGGGGATACGACACGATCCTAGTTGGGATGGATAGGTTTTCAGGATTCACATGGCTTATACGTACAAGGAAGCAAGTAACAGCAATAACAACCTGGGAACTTCTATGCAACAAAATATTTACACCCTATGGCTACCCAACATCTCTAGTAAGCAATGTGGACCCACGATTTAAGTCACATGTGTGGAGACAACAGTGTCGATCGTTAGGCATTGAGCATATCAAGGCGGCCCCAGGCCATCATGAAATGAATGGACAGGGCGAAAGAAAAATTCCAGAATTGAAGACAGCTCTGCGAAACCTAGTCAATACTAGACAAAACCATCGGTTTGATGCCATACCAGAGACAGCAGCATACCTGAATGCGGGATGGTCAGAACCTCCCGGCATGTCACCATATAAAGCTATTTTTGGAAAGAATTACCTGCTACTTCCTCTAGCGAACTTCAAGAACTCCGCAGTACTGGCTGCTGACCAATTGTTAAACAGACACCAAGCAATCCAGAACACGGCATTCAATACGATTAAACTGGCACGATTTAGAAGCACGAAAATGGCAGCAAAATGACGCAGACACTATACACCGATAGGAAAGGATAATCTGTTACTGGTATACGGAAGTTTATTCATAACAGAGTCGGGACACAGCAAGAAATTGCAACCGCGCTGGTATGGACCATTCAAGATAATCAGATATGATGAGCATATACGAAATTACACAGTAGAAATGGATGGCAGAATGTACAGAAACCGAGAAGCGACATTCCACGCATCCACTGTGAAAAAATATCTCCCTAATGACGATATCTCCTTCCCTGGAAGGAGCCACGCAAAACCAGCTACGATCGTGGTTAACGAGAAGCCGGAATAGGAAGTAGAGACGATACGAGACCATAGAAGACGATGCGACTGTGACCAATTCCTAGTGAAATGGGTCGGGTACCCGGAAACAGACAATAGCTGGAAACCCCTTGAAGTATTGGAAAATGCAATGGAAGCGGTTAATCAATAGTGGGAAGACAACAAACTGGAGTACGAGCTACCCCCTACGATAAACCATGTGATGGTGGCGTGGAGCCCAACCCTACCAGAAATCCAACACCTGTGCCCGGATACTGACCAAGGGTTACAGGACGGATTTTGGTCAGCCCACTTCAAGAGCGATTTCGAAAGCAGTGAAGATGAAAATTGGATAATGGAAGATGAAGCAGCATACCTAGCCCGGCTGGCCGAGGCGGAGTACTGGCAATAGCGAAAGGAAAAAACACCCCATCCAACCGCCTTACGATGTCAAACTGTGAGCAAGTGCCTTGGAGAACGCGCCAACAGCTAATGGGACTGTTGGTAAACCATGATATTATCTCTAGACGATACCTTACACACCGACTATTCATACATATCTGCAACAAATGCTTAGAAATAACAACGGAATTGACGGGAAGAATGTGGGGAGGATCAGTGTCAGATGTTTTCCCCTTCAGTAGCGGGTGCTACCTGAGCACAGAAAAATGTGATGGTTGCATGGAGACAGAAGAAAACAAAATTAAGCAGCACCCTCCTTCCCCTGAAGACCTAAGCGAGGCCGACACCTGAGCAAGGCCAACACCTAAGCGAGGTTACCACCGAAACATAAATACCACCCACTATCCTTCTAACACGCTGAAGAAAACAGACCAAACTACCAGACCTCCAAACCTTTACACTCTTACAAACTTATCCTTATGCGAAAGAAACAAAATGTCAAACTAAGAAGAAGTCAGCATAAAGGGACGAGACCTCATTTTGGGATACCTGATATACCGCGAAATCATCCCAGAAACCGCATACTGGAAGATATTCTACATTGATCACTCCGACGATTGTGGTCGAATCCATGTCGAGACGGATGAATGGGAAGACCGGATAGTACAGAACTTTGTGGACCTGCCACACTACTGGGAATCAGGTTGCTTTGTGCGCGGAGCGCCATGTGGGGAGTGTTTGGAAAGATGGTTGGAAGGTGCAGAATGGATGTTGCAGGACGACATGAGGTTGTTGCAGGATAGCGATGACGATGAGGATGGGTCCTAAGCGGACTTTCAGGAGAAGACCGGATTTACTGGCTATTAGGATTTATTAAGTTGTTTTATTTGATGAAATTGTTATTTTAATTTGGGAGTGTAACTGGTATGGGTACTAGGTTGTTTTAGGTTTTATGTTTGGTTTCACAGTATCATTTGAGACTTGTATTGTTTTGTGTGCTATCGGTTGATACACACATTGTTTTATGTTTGGTTTCACAGTATCGTTTGATACTTGTATTGTTTCGCGTGCTATCGATTGATACACACCTTGTTTTGTAATATCGCTCATACTGGAGATAAGTGATATGCTATATTTAAAGACCGCTGATTTCCGTGATGGAAACAGCAGACTTCGACAGACAGTATTCTTAAAATATACTTGCCTGAATGGTTACTTCTTTGATCTCCTATTACACCCTGTTCGAAGCCTCATTTAGCAAGCCGCGCTTGCTTCCTGTTGATCACGAAGCCATCTGCTCCTATCGTACCGCTACGTGACTAGGGCCTGGCCCGAACATGTTACAGTATGGGTTATAGTGTAAAAGTCTAGATAATTTGCCTTGCCAGTAAGTCTTATCAATCTGCCTTGCTAGTAAGCCTTACTAAAACCTTTCCCCCCAATGTTTTGAGTCTTTCATGATGTAACCAATCTTCCAACTCTATCACTACTTGTGATACAAGAGGCAAGACTGGAGACAAGAAATCCTTTTGTTACCAGAATACAAAAGATACAAACTAGAGAAGAAAGGAGGAAAATACAGGAGAGGGCACCTAGGCTCTTTTTTATAGTAAACTGGTCTTGACACTAGTACTTGTTTACTAGTCTAAGGTAGTCATATGAAGCATTAGCCCAAAATCTTATAATAGGGCTAAACCCTATTCTGTAACATATTTGCACTGGGGTGCTATGTTAGGCGGTAGCTGACTCTAAGAACAAGTCAGTCTATACTAAGGCCCGATACTTGATGAAGTGATTACTAGGAAGGCTCACTTTCAAATGTCCAGATAGAAGAAAAATGTAGAAGTGTATCATGTAATGAATATATTGATAAGATCTCTTCTCCATCGCTGATGATGTCTATAAAGCGTAGAAGGCACCACGATATTTATATTCCGGGTCTGGGTGTTCGCGGCCTATGTGCTGCTCCCACTTCCCTTTGTACGAACTTCGTAGACCCTGAAAACCTTTACCCTACTTGACTCTGATTTCTTCTACCTGTAAGGAGGGTGTCCCACCCCTATCCTAGTAGCGCTCACCCTAATTATTGTCACTTGAACTCTTTCATGGTGGCAAGCGGTTACCGATCCTATTTCTGCATATGGAGTGATCAGCTCTGATGACAGACTTATCAATACAGGTGGATTTCCTATCCATCCGCCTCAATCTCGCAGGAAGCATGTTCCTGTCTTATCACACCAATGGCGGTTAGGCCTCATTATGATCATGGTTGACCTTTCGCGTAGTAGGCCTTCCTCTGACTCTATCTTATCATGCCTCTGGATGTAGGGGAACAATGGTCTCTTGGGCATCGTTCTCTCATCAGGCCTGGTCTTTGCATGCATTTATCCCTTCAACCAACCAACCGATTTACTTTGTTCGACCTTGTCAGGATAGCCAAGAGTACTCTCTTGAAGACTCAGCAAAAACCCCTCAGTCGGCAACCTTCGGTGGTGGCATAAATGAGGGTTTTGTGCCAGTGTTGTATTGGTAGAAATTAACTCATTCTCTAAATGCTCTGACGGATCCTGGGATTGAACACATGATCTCTTGCCAATAATCACGTGACATGCCCATCACATTATGCCAGTTCGTCTTATGTGTAACATGAACTCCCCTCTCTAAGAGCTCGGCCTAAATCTCTCTAGTCCATTTCTCTAGTAGTGTACAACTTAAACTCCTTTAAGGACTTGGCAAGATAGGGTGAAAAACCTTTGCATGTTTACTTGGCCACGTCTAGGAAAACCTTTCCTTGTCATCCTTCCTCTATCCCTGCGGCATCCCCAGATTTTCACTGTGAAACCCTTCTACCAACTCTGCCATATGTCCTAAATGTTCCGGCGGTTCCTAGGTGTTTTCATCCTCTGAGCACCCTGGCTACTTCGCAAAATACCTTAGTTCATGAACCCTCTTATTGAACTCATGAACCCTACGAGTGTATAAAATGACCTCGCTTTTTACTATTTTTACAACCTCCCATTCAAAGTGACCATCTGTCTTCTCTGGCACCCTTGGAGGCTGTTCTCTAGCTGGTCAAACTGATGTTTGGTATGGCTCCAACAATGATACATGGAAGACAGGGTGGAACTTCCAGCCTTCCAAGATTTCTAGCTTAAATACTCGCTTGCCATGTGGTTTCAGCATTTGGAAGGTACCATACAACTTTGGGCTAAGCTTCTTGGAGGGTCGCTTGGTGCGCATGTTCTTGGCGTTCAGCATGACCAAGTTGCCTTTCTGAAAGTTTGGCTGTGGCCTCGCTTTCTTGTCGTGGTACTGCCCCATTGCTTCTCTGGTTACCTTTAGTCTGGCCATCGCCTGTCCATGTATTTCCTTCATCCAGTGAGCATACATGGTGGCTCCTGGATTTCGATCCTCTTGCTCCTTTACCCACTCCGTCTGCGAGTGGTACCCATAGTTCGTGTAGAAGGGGGTTAGTCTGTGCGCACTTGTAACTGAGTTATTATAGGCATGTTCCGCTAATAGGAGCAGTTGGTGCCAATCATACTTCTCGCAGTTGACGAAGCTTCAGAGGTAGCCTTCCAGCACTTGGTTGGTTCTCTCCGTTTGCCCATCTGTTTAAGGATGGTATGCCATTGACATTTTCCGCTTAATGCCTAAGAGTTTGTGGAGCGATTTCCAAAATTCTCCAGTGAACTTTGCGTCTATGTCCGAGATGATTTCTGTCGGTAACCCATGTGGTTTCCACACTTCCCTGAGAAATGTCTGGGCTACGTCCTTTACTGTTGCATTTTCCTTGCGCCCTATGAAATGGGCCATTTTGGTGAAGGGGTCAACTACCACCATGATCTGAGTGTTCTCTTCCAACTTCGGTAGTTGCGTTATGAAGTGGGTTGAGATAGAGGTCCGCACCATGTAGGGTATCTCCAATGGTTATAGAAAGTTACACTGTGCCTGCCTGGGTGCCTTGTTATATTGACACTCATCACATGACCGTACATACTTGTTTACATATTCTGTGAGCCCTTTCTAGTAGAAATCTCTTGTTATGATTTCTAGTGTCTTTTCCTGGCCGAAATGCCCTGCAACCTTGAAGTCATAGCTGCTTTGAGCAATTAGCGTTTGTAGGGCCACATCCTTACGGATGAATAGCGATCACTTGTAGTACAGGAGGCCATCCGCTAATGTCCAATGCGCTGGCATTTCCTTTCCCTCATCCCGCAGCCTTTCCAACTCCTCCCTTCTCTTCCTCCAGTCTGGGTCTGTCCCCCCTTTTCTTCCACCTGTCTTGGGAATTGGCCATCAAATTTCTGTGCAGTTGCTTTGATAACCACTACATTAGTTAGCACGGTTTCTTCCATTGTCAGGGCTTTGTGCCTTCCCTCATCGAACTTATTGAAGTATTGATTTAGCCCACTTTCTTCCTTTAAGTGACTGGCTGTAATGGGGGCACCCCTAGGAAGATGGATCCCAAGGTTGCGACCGCACCAAACAACTTCAAACTTATCGCCAAAGGTTCAGACAGATGTAAGAGTAAAGTAGACGGTAAAACTTAATATCGTTAAGCCTGACGCTTCACTCAATTAAGGTCTCGAGAGGATTGATTGTTGGAGTAGGAGAGTTCTCGCATAGACTTTCAGGTAGTTTTATCTTATGCCAGAAACTCCCCCATCAGTTTACTCCAACTATTCGAGCACACCCTTCTCCGCTAAGGGCGGTCCGACACGTCTCCTGACACCCCCTTCGGGCATGTATGTGTCGACCCGCTCTAGTCGGCGTTCACCATATGTGCATATCGTTTCTGCGGCGCATTTCCATTCTGCCCGCCGGAGTGAAAACCTCTGCGCATCGGGGACTTGCCAGTGGCTAACTGTCAAGACCCCTTGCTGAACTAGACTATCTATGACACCCTTCCCATGCGCGTTGATTTCTTCTTGACGCCGGAAGCTACCGTGAGCGGTTTATCTATCTACTATTTACGAGTCTCGGGCTTCCGGTGTCTTCCGCAGGGTACGGTGGTCCAGGAGTGATCCAATGGGCGCTACCCACGACCACTACCTCGGATACACCTTACCTGCGGTAGGAATCATGCTTTTAGTGTCTCTGCACTTCCCTCTCAGAGCCTATGGCGTTGGGGACATCCTTGGGCGTGGTAGGTGCAAAACGTTCCCAGTCGTCCCGGCACCACCCGGGACTACCTTCGGGACCCCCACGGTTAACTCCCGTTAACTCCGTCAGTTTTGGTCCGTTTTACTCCGAACAACTTGGAGGAGGTACTCCACCTTCCACCCTATGCCCCCTTATATATCCTGCGAACAGCTTACGGTCGACCGGACGGCAGCAACGTATACGGTGTTGCAAGCAGGTCTCCAAAGATCCTCCTTTGCTAGACTGCACACAACTACGCAACCGTTTGCCCATGACGTCCGGGCCTCAAGGCGGGGCCGGAGGGGCATGATAGGAATAATGTCTTCAATTTACAGCTTCTTCGTAGCTGCGTAGCTCGCCCAATAGCATCTCCCGGAACCCCAGATTCCAGTATTATGCATGGTTTCGTGTGACAAACATTCCAGTCATTTTTCCCAAACTCCCCGAGGGACTTCGTATTGGCCGGTAGGGTAACTCAGGTCCTTGAACAGGGTAATCCAAGCCTCAAGGCAGGGTAACCCTGTTCTGAGGGTAGGGTAATCTTGTCCGGTGGACAAGTGGACTTTCTCCTGTTACCCTGTCTATCCCACTTCCGGGGATATACACACTCGGCCTTTCTCTGGTTACCCAGCCTAGCTGTGTATTGGCCCTTCATAGGTCCCTAAGTACGCTGACACCAATCTTGGGCGTAGCCATATACCTAAATACTTGTCCACTAAGTCTGCTCATCTCGGAGTCCGGGCCATCGGGTCTCCGTAGGTCAAGTACTCACTTGCCTGCCAGTTCCTACCAGTTCGCCTCCGGGCTACCTGTATGGGTGTAGGTTCCGGCTACCATAGCTCCTGTATGCTGGGTCGTTACACTGGCCTCGAGTTGGGTTTTGACCACACTGGCTCCTGTGCTTCCGAATCCTCCATGGCTCCTCTCGCTATCATCCAGCTTCATTTCTTCGTAGAGCTCCTCATCATGAATCCTTTCTACTACAAGCAGCACAACTTGTTCACCCTTCCCCATGTGGTAGTCCTGGTTCTTCAAATTGAATAGTAGCACCTTCACCTCTCCCTAGTAGTCTCTGTCAATGACTCCTACCCTGACCATGATCCCATGTCTGACGGCAAGACCACTTCTCAGAGCTACTTGGCTCTAGGTTCCTGCTGGTAACGCTAAGCATATTCTGGTGGTTACTGTCGCTTGTCCGTGAGCCGCTACTATTGCTTCTTTCAGCGCATAGATGTCATGTCTAGCTGCTTCACTTGAGCCCCTTGTTGGAATCCGAGCTTCTGGGTGTAATCGCATAGCTCGGGTATATTCAGGCTTTGGTGTTTTCCGACCAAGACCAGGTTCCTCATTTCTTCCTACCAGTATAACTATAACCTGGTTAAAACGTGCGGGGTTTAAAGTTGAGAGTTTCTCGCTTTGCCCAGCTCCCCCCACAGGACGGTACTCTGGCTGTCTGCTTAATGCATCTGGTTTTCTGCCACTCGACCCTGGTCAGTATACGATTTTGAAGTTAAAGTCTGCTAACTTCTGTGCCTACCTTATCTCCCTGGCACTCCAGGCCTTGGTCGTGAGGAAGTATTGTAGATTGTAATTATCCGTAAATACTATGATGGGTTCCCTTGTTCCTGCGAGACAATGTCCCCATTCCTTGAATGCTTCAACTATGGTGAGCAACTTTTTATCGTGGACATCGTAGTTGCACTCTGCCGAGTTGAGTTCCCCGGAGTGAAATACTATCGGGTGTAGCCGTTTTTCGATATACTGTGACAGTATGCACCCAAGCGCAAAGGCACTTGCATCCATTTCTACCACTGTACTTCTGTCTAGATGGAAATGTGCTAGAATAGGTGCTATCACGAACTGCTTCTTCAAGAACTTGAAACCCTCCTCCTGCTCTTTTCCTCAAGGAAATCCCTTGGGGTCGCCTTTCAATAACTCTGTGATGGGTTTACCAGTTTCAGAGAAATTCTTGATGAATCTCCGGTAGAAATTCGCAAATCTCATAAAAGTTTGTATGTCCTTTACGGACTCAGGTCTCTTCCATTCCCTTATGGCTTTGACCTTTCGATCACTCATCGTGATCCTGTTGTTCTTTACTATGTATCCCTGAAATTCCACCATCTTGGTGTGGAATACTGACTTAGTGATAGACACTATCAACTGGTATTTCTGCAACACAGCTAATACCTCCTTGACTCGTCTGACGTGGTCTTCCTCAGTCTTAGAGTAGACTAGGACGTCGTCTATGTATACGACTACTCCCAAGTCTAAGAATCTCCTTAGAACCACGGGTATCATGTCTTGAAAGGTAGAAGGCATGCTTACTAGCCCCAAGGGCATTACTCGATATTCGTAATAACCATACAGAGTGCGGAAGGCCGTTTTCCACCCGTCTCCTTTCTTAATGCGTATCAGGTGGTACCCATCTTTTAGGTCCAACTTGGTGAAGATACGCGACCCTACTACTCTATCCCTCCGCTCACTCATAAGCGGCAAGGGGTACTTGTTGGCAATTGTAACCTTGTTTAGCCCATGGCAATCCACGCATAGTCTCAGCCATCTGTCAGGTGTTGGTACAAATAGTATTAGTGTGTCTGTGGGTGACTGACTTGGTGTTATTTTCCTTTCGTGTAGCATCTTGTCAAGGTACTCTTACAACGCCTGTAGTTTCTTTTCGGACAACGGATATGTTGGCCCCCATGGGGGCTTCCCGCCTTTGACAACCTTGATCTCATGATCAAAGGTGTTATGATTTAGGAGCTGTTCTGCTGCCTGGGGCAGGAATAGATTGGCGTACTCCCGGTAGGCTTTTGCCAGAGTTTCCATGACTACTGCCTCGGGGTCCTCAGAGCCTGCAAGTTAGCCCATGTATCTTGCTGCGGGGTCCGAGGCCACTGTCTCGTCCCACTCAATACAGATTCCTTCATCCTCCAGTTCCAGGTGTTGCTTGCACTGTTCCACCTGGAATGTCCATCTGCTTGCATCCTGTATAAATGATAAGAGGTGTTGGTGATGCCACCAACCGAGTGGTATTATTAAGTCATGGTTCCTCTGGCTCATGACTTCATACGTAATGTCCAAGCATTGTCAGTTAGCGCCAATTTCCAGCATGATAGGGGTCGTATAGCACCTTCCCACATTTTGGGATTGTGTGCCATCAAACCCAGTTATACTAACTGGAGTGTCTCACTGTATCGTTTCTAGTCCCAGCTTTTGGACTAGCGCTTCCTGTATGACAAAGATCTGCGAGCCCGAGTCTAATAACATGCGAATCAGTACTCGTTCTTCTTGTATTCTTAGGTAGGCCGTGCCTGGTGGGAACTCATAATGTATAGGTGTTGGGACTTGAGTTTTCTGTTGCTTTGGTTCCCTGCCAGGATTACCCTGTCTTTGTTTGGTGGACATTTTATTAGAGACATTCAATAATCTTGGGTGTTTGTTATTGTGTCCGCACAATTTCGGCCATTCAGGCCTCCTCAGACAAACTCAGTCCCTTGTGCATGTGTCTCCTTTCTTGCCTTTTTTCCCCTCACTGACGATATTTAATCATACCGGTCTATGCCACTAGTGCATAGATGATGGAGTGACCTTTCTAACCTGGCCTTAGGTGTTCGACTCCTGCCATTGCATGCGATTTAAGGCGAGCACACGGTTCTTTGTCTCGCCTAGCAACTGGCATCCTACCCTCTCGTCGTCATTGGTGGTACCATCCTGAGACCGGGGAAAGGCCTTTAGGTGGTCCTGCGCTATCCCTACTCCCTTCCCATGCATGACCTTTGGAGAAAGAAGTTGGGATGCCCTGAGTTGCCCCCCGCAACAGTCCCCTTTTCATGCGTGCCGGGTTTGAACCTTGTTTACCCAGGGAGAAATATAAAGTCTTGACGTCCCACATCCAGGTCGGGGGTCATTCTTGATTTTGTCCCCCTGACATTTGGTTAACTTTCTCTGTTATACATGCTTTTTCATGCCTTTCACAATTCTCTCCCTGCCCACGCTCAGAACCCAGTCAGTGCGGTTCTCTGACATTGGTGAATAAGCCATTGCCCTAGCTCGAAATGTAGGTCGTTGTTTTAATGTAGGGCTCTCGGTTGTCCAGTCTATCCCCCTTCTTGATCTGACAACTCCCAAAGTCTAGGTGCTGGTAGCACATGGGCTTGGTTTACCACTGGCCGCGGGGCGGCAATCCTAACCTCCATGTCTCAAGCTTAAACTTCGCTGCTGTCTGCTGTCCTATTGTTGTGACAACGGCTCCATTCCTACAAGCTCCCCACTTGTAGTTGCTAAGTCTGCACCGGGTGCTGTCTTACTCTGAAACTTGCTAGGTTGTCGTTCTTCATTTCCCTGTTTCAGCTCCTTTCTTTGTCTTCTCGTTGTCGTTTCAATGGCTCGGAAGAACTCGACAAGCTGGATAGGTCGTCTTATTGTTACCTTTCGCTATCAAGGAAAGCCTCCTCCTGGTTGCTAACCGCTGGAAGGTGCTCCAGCCATTCGGCGTCGGTGTCGTATCGCTTATGAGACAGCCGTCTCAGTATTGCCTCCAGTAGTTAGTCCTCGACCATCTTCCTCCTTGCCATTCCCTGAAGCTTAGCCTAGATGTGCAAGTTTTCCAACTGCTGAAGGTACTTGTCGGTGTCCTTCTCGTACTTGATTTTGCCCATCTGTGCTAGAGCTTTTCGGTCTTCATGTAACGGGGGCACCCCTAGGAAGATGGATCCCAAGGTTGCGACCGCACCGAACAACTTCAAACTTATCGCCAAAAGTTCACACAGATGTAAGAGTAAAGTAAACAGTAAAACTTAATATCGTTAAGCCTGACGCTTTACTCAATTAAGGTCTCGAGGGGATTGATTGTTGGAGTAGGAGAGTTCTCGCATAGACTTTCAGGTGGTTTTATCTTATGCCAGAAACTCCCCCATCAGTTCACTCCAACTATTTGAGTACACCCTTCTCCACAAAGGGTGGTCCAACACGTCTCCTAGCACACCCTTCGGGCATGTATATATCGATGCACTCTAGTCGGCTTTCACCTTATGCGGTTATCGTTTCTGCAGTGCATTTCCATTTTGCCCGCCGGAGTGAAAACTTCTGCGCATCGGTGTCTTGCCAGTGGCTAACAGTCAAGACACCTCATGTACTAGACCATCTATGACACCCTTCCGATATGCACTGATCTCTACTTGACTCCGGAGGCTACCGTGAGCGGTTTATCTAGTTACTCTTTACGGGTCGCGGGCTTCCGGTGTCTTCCGCAGGGCACGATAGTCCGGGAGTGATCCAATGGGTGCTACCCATGACCACTACCTTGGATCTACCTTACCTGAGGTAGGAATCATGCTTTTAGTGTCTCTGCACTTCCCTTTCAGAGCCTATAGCGTTGAGAACACATTAAAGCTTGGTAGATGTAAAACTCTCCCAGTCGCCCCGGCACCACCCAGGACTACCTTCGGGACCCCCCCGGTTAACACCTGTTAACTCTGTCAGTTCTGGTCCATTTTACTCCGAACAACTTGGAGGAGGTACTCCACCTTCCACCCTATGCCCCCTTATATATCCCGCGAACAGCTTGCGGTCGACCGGACGGCAGCGACGTATACGGTGTTGCAAGCATGTCTCCAAAGATTCCTCTTTGCTAGAGTGCACACAACTACACAACCGTTTGCCCATGACGTCCGGGCCTCAAGACGGGGACGAAGGGGTATGAAAGGAATAATATCTTCAATTTACAGCTTCCTCAAAGCTACGTAGCTCGCCCAATAGCGTCCCCCGGAACCCAAGATTCCAGTATCATGCATGGCTTCGTGTGACAAACATTCCAGTCAATTTTCCCGAACTCCCCAAGGGACTTCGTATTGAAAGGTAGGGTAACTCAGGACTCTGGGCAGGGTAACCCGTGACCCAAGGCAGGGTAACCTGATCCCGAGAGTAGGGTAACCTTCCCCAGCAGACAAGTTAACTTTTCCCTGTTACCCTGCCTATCCCGTCGCCGGTGATAGACCTTTCTGACCTGTCTTTAGTTACCCGGGCTAGCTGAGCAACTGCCCCTTCATAAGTCCCTAAGTATGCTGACACTGCTCCCGCGTGTACCCAGGTACCTAAGTCCCTGACCAGCCAATTCTGTTCATTCTTGGAGCCCGGGCCATTGGGTCTCTATAGGTCAAGTGCTTACTTGCCTGCCAGTTCCTATCAGTTCCCCTCCTGGCTACCTGTATGGGTATAGGTTCCGTTTGCCATAGCTCATGTATGCTGGGTAGTTACACTTCATTGATCCTTGAGAATCGCACAATGATCTCATACCGAAACTGTTCCCAAATTAGCAATTCAGGATGAGTGGCATACCCTTCGAGCCCCTCCATACTCTTCCTATACCTGTTGCTGAAAGGTGTCATGTTGGCACTCTTTGTCCTTCCCAAGGCATATATAATTCCATCTTTATCCTCCATCCACAGCATGGGATTTCGGCTAAAGTAGTCCTGGCATGCATGTAGCCAGGTCTTTGTATCCTGGTAGGACTTTGCTTCATAGACAAATGGAGAGTCGGCGGGTTTCTTCCGATGTAGAGCAGTTTGTCAGGCCAACTCCTTGGCCAACTACATTATCATCTGATGTTCTTCCTCCTCCTTAGCCATCATTGGCCTTCCTACAGGCAACACACCTGGCCGACGGCTTGGTCCTTCCACACTATCATTGGACCTGTCATCTCCTGAGTTCCAGTCTCCTGCTCTTCTGCCCACATTGGGAGGTACCCTAGTCCTTTCCTGGCCACTTGGTATGGTCTCTGGCGGGGTGTTCCTTTCTGCTGGCCCCTTCTTCTTGTCATGTTTGGATGGGCCCGACCATGCTCTCCCGGTCTTGCCATCGTAGGTCGATCCCCCCTGATGCAATCCTAACACTGTCTGGCCCAACACGGTCATTTCCTTCACTGACTGAGCGAACATCTGGGTCATGTTTTGCTGCATATCCTGGAGCCCTGTGGTTACCTTTTTATCGAAGGTCTGTAGCTCTATAACGAACTGCAGTTTCCAGGTCCCCTGACATCGTTTTTCCTCATCTAGTTCCTTCCGGAGTTTATCCAGTCCTGTATAGAGCTCTTGATCTCTATTTACCGATTCTTGGATGGTGCGTACCAGGGCCTGGTACAGCTACCTGCTTACTACCAATTGTTGCTCTGATCACCCGTGCATGCGGGTACGCGCAGCTTCCATCACTCCCTTAAATCTGGTGATCTCAGCCACTACTGCTCCTTCCAGTTTCCTACTCTTGCTTTGCCAGAGTGACAATTCCTCTCCCACCAGCTTTTCCCCGTTCAGAAGTCATTCACTTAGTTGGGTGTGACCTTCTGCCGTCTCTTTCCCTTCATCTGACAGGGTCCCATATGCAACTGTCTGGTCATTCAGAGTTTGGGTAACACTGCGGTCCAATTGGCCGATCAGTGTCCCCCTGTATGCGGTGAAGCCACCGAAGTCGGTAGTGCCTGAGGGAGTTGGGGTCCCCAAGCGTGATCTCTGCCCACTTCGTCTCTTCATGATGCTTTGGGTCAGGCCCCAGGGTACTGGTAGCCCTGCCGGATTTCTAGGTATGGGTGTAGAACCTAGCTGTAGTGGTGGAATGTCACCTCCTGGGGGTGGTAGTGGTAATGGAAAAGGGCTGTCTTGCCCTAGCCCTCATGCACTGATCAGCCGTTGCTGTCTCGTAGCGCGCAGCATGTCGGTGTCACTAGAATGCTCCAATCTCTCTTCGATCCTGGGTTGCGACATCTTGTCCTTTCTTTCTAGGAGTGTGAGGGTTTTAAGGGCCCACTTGATCCCGTGATCAATAAACTAGGAGGGAACATTCTGGTCTTCGAAGACTTCGCTTATGTTGAGATCAAACTCAGTCTTGTAAATGTGTGGGTTTTGTTGAAGGTAGATTTGAGATAGATGATAGAGGGTGCTAGATAAGCGGTCCTTCAGGCTTATTGAAGGAGGTGGTTGTGAGCCTCAGTAGTGTAGAAGATATCAATGTAGTGTTGGGCAGTAGCTACCTCTAAGGACAACCGAGTCTATACTAAGACCCAATACCTAATGAAGTGATTGCCAGAAAGGCCGACTTTCAAATGTCAAGATAGAAGAAAAATATAGAAGTGTATCATGTAACGAATATATTGATAAGATCTCTTCTCTATCACTGATGATGTCTATAAAGCGTAGGAGGCACCTCAATATTTATATTCTATGTCTGGGTGTTCGTGGCCTATCTACTACTCCCACTTTCCTCTGTGTGAACTTCCTAGACCCTGAAAACCTTTACCCCATTTGACTCTGATTTCTTCTACATGCCGGGAGGGTGTCCCACCCCTATCCTCGCAGTGCTCACTCTAATCATAGTCACTTGAACTCTTTCATGGTGGCAAGCGGTTACTGGTCCTATTTATGCATACGAAGTGATCAGCTCCAACGACAGACTCATCAATACAGGTGGATTTCCTATCCATCTGCCTCAATCCCGTAAGAAGCATGTTCCTGTCTTATCCGCCCAATAATGGTTAGGCCTCATTGCACTCAGGGTTGACCTTTCGTGCAGTAGGCCTTCCTCCGACTCTACCTTATCTTGCCTCTAGGTGTAGGCGAACAATTGTCTCTTGGGCATCATTCCCGCATCAGGTGTTGTCTTTGCATGCGTTTATTTCTGCAACCAACTGACCGATTTGCTTTGTTCGACCTTCTCAGGATAGCCAAGAGTCCTCCCTTGATGACCCACTAAAAACCCCTCGGTCAGCAACCTTCAGTGGTGGTGTAAATGAGGGTTTTGTGCTAGCATTGAATTAGCAGAAATTAACTCATTCTCCAAATGCTCCAACGGACCCTGGGATTGAACACGTGATCTTTTGCCAATGATCACGTGACATGCCCATTACACTACGCCAGTTTGTCTTATGTGTAACGTGCTAATCATGTAGCATCACAACAGGAGTAGATAGCTACTTGGTTAATAAGTGGCAAGTACTACTTTCTAAAGCAGGCTTTGAGAGAGTGTAATAGGTGATTAAAGAAGTAACTATTCAATCGAGTATATTAGAATTACTATCAGTTAAAGTCTGCTGTTTCTATTGTAGAATCCAGCAGTTCTTAAATATAATAATTACTAATAGCTAGCATGAGCAATTTTAGAAAAATCTTGTATGTATCACATAATAAGACATAAAGTATTATAAGTATCAACTGATACTTATAAAACAAAACACAAACACTTAAAGTATCAAGTGATACTTTTTTGAAATTTAACAAGTATCAACTGATACTGTGAAACCAAATATAAAATATTGTGTATATCAAGTGATATCACATGAAACAATACAAGTAACAAATAATACTGTAAAATGAAACTCCTTAATCTAGTACCCATACTGGTTATATATTCTATCTTATTATTGGCTAGGTATTATAATAGTAAGTCTATGTGGTGGAGAAAGATTGTGCTACTCTATATAATTTTATAGTAGTGATTTCAAGACCACCTTATGGCCTGAGTCTGATCTTGCATTGGATGAAATGATAATATAGTTTGGAGGTCAGAGCAAACAGACCTACAGTATACTAAATAAGCCTATCATATATGACTATTATATATTAGTACTCTGTTGGCAGGGCTATATATAGAATTGGCTCTATATCTCTTATACTTATAGAATACAAGTTTCAGAATAGTAGTTATATATTGGCTCTATTTATATTATTCCAACATCAACTGCAATTTACCAAATAGTCACTGTTCTTCCATATTGTATCTATCAATTCAATATCTATATAGACAACTATTGTACAAATATTAGCCTCTTTCAAGTTTTGAGACAAGTTGGTATTGGTGCCGGTAGGACAGCATACTAGTACAAAAATGCCTTTTTCCCGGATCTTTACAACAGCTTTCGAGACCTTTTGTAGAACTATATTTGTGGCATGCAGGTTAACTCAATTGATAGCTCTATTCTTACTCTACAGTGGGAAGATAGTATCTTAGTTTATTTATTATCAACAATCTACAATATCACAAACTATATAAATGGGAGGTGAAAAAAGCTATAGAGTACAAGTACTAATACTATGACATTATCTTGGGTCTTTATCAAAAGATATGAATGGTAAATTCCTTCAATCCTACAAGTTATTAATAATTAGTTTTATAATATGAATAGAGTTGATCTTGCTAATCAAGTCTGAGATTCCTACATTATCCAGTTAAAGGCACTCTATAATTGGCTTCCTTTGTTTTTTTTGAATTATGAATATTTCTATTGTTAATTCTTTTATTTCATAGAAATTTTCTTATTCAAATACAAAATACTACTAATTCTATTTTGCTTTAGTTAAAAGTTTATTACAAGACCTCTCTACTAAGACTGATAAAGAGTGCATTTGTAAGACATGTCTGAAAAAAAAACTCATACACAGTATATAACAAAATCCTATAAAGGCCTTTCCTTCTAGTCTCTGAACTCTATAAACTTATTCACCTTTGTCAAAGACAGCATTCTCATTATCCATTTTGCTAAATTTTATTAGAGCCTGTTTAGTTAGAATAGAAGAAGGGTCAACCATTCTGTTGAGAAATGGTATGATCTGTGGAAATGATTGTTGTAAAACCTATACTATTTCCCAATAGTCAACTATCTATTATGATGAGAAACTGTTCGTTACTATGAGGAAAACGTTTTATAGCAATAAAGCAAACACCTTATAGCCCTATAGAAGTTTTCTTGTCAATGTGGGAGCCTCATTACTTCAACAAACTTAAGTAGCACTTTTAAAGAAAATCATTTCCTCTACCAGCAACCTTCTGAATTGGGACTTCATACTCAGAACCTACCACTTCTAAGAACGTCTAAAATTTCCCTCTCCTGCACTTACCTCTAAGACTTGGACACACCACTGGTTCTCTACTTGGCTAAGCTTGCAGAATTTATGCCTCACCACATACAGCCTTTTACACTTCATATCTGTACTATCCTCCTAATATCTTTTAACAATTTATTGTTAATATTCCCCCTAGAAGCTGTACCAGTCTCTTTACTATCTGGACTAGGTTCTAGTAGTCTATCAGGAGAAGCTGCTTATTCAATAATGATAAATTTATTCCTACTACTAACTGCAATAAATAAATAGTTTGACTACTAATCCTACTTCTGGTATAGTTAATACCTCTATTACTAAACAGTTAGAGTTACATCTGAGTCTCTTCTTGGATCCTACAATTACTTTCTTGCAAGACAGACCCAGTCAAAGTTTAGACTCTGATAATCCTATTATTATTTCTGATAATACTAAGGTTTCTTTGTCCTTCAGCTAAAAGAAATCCAAGCAATGAACGCCACAAGCCCACCCTATAAACTGGTCACCAGAAATGATAACTATTTTATTATATGAGCTTGTTCAAGCTATCAGATCTGGCTAAATGTCTGATAATAGTTTTAAGATAGAAGTATGAAATAGCATTACAGAAACTGTATATACTGTGTCTGAATATAGAGTACTTCTCACTGAAGACAAGGGTTAGAAGGAACTGAAAAGTCTGAAAAGGAAATAGATAATTTGAACAAGTTTGAAAGAAATGAGTAGGTTTAGATTTGATCCAATAATAGATATAGTAATAGTACTAGATAATATTTAGGATATTGAAATCGAGAAGCAACTAGTGATTTGTGTGTTTCAAGATAAGTCAATTGGAAGACACATTAGAAGGGATTCAAGCTACTAGGTATCAGACCATCTATCCTAGAACTGGGTTCAGTGACTAATAACTAATTGATACTGAATTAACTATATACAAAGATAACCAAGATGATTCTAATCATATCAGAACCACTAAGAGCTCATATCCAGTCAAGAGACAGAAGGTTTAGGAGAGCAATCTATATATGCCCTTTGGCCAGATTCATCAATATCTAGACACTCTCTCAGTTTGCCTTGTAAATGTGATAGAAAAGATGATTACGACTCCAGTTACTCTTTCCACTGTTATATCTATAGTTGGTCAGGCTGTGACGAAACTTCAGGAAAAGTACAAAGGTAAAACTGGCTGGTAAACAGAGGATATTCTTACTAGATGTGCAATTTTTGTAAATTTAGTTAAGGCAGAGATTTTGTGGTATTGAATAACGGCAAAAATAAGGAAATATAGCTAAGAGGTCAAATTGAAAGCCATCTGACTTGATACTTGTATTGTACTAGCTAACTAAATCTGTGTTTGTTCTGATAGTCTAGATAGTTAATCCATATCTGTATAGCCAGTTTGTTTCTTTCTTCTGCTATCTCTTTCATGTCTTGTAAATTACTACTACCAGATATTTACTCATTATTGTCAGTCAAGTCAGACTTAGGATATTTATCCAAGTCACTCTTATTCTGATCAGAATCTATTTCCTTATAAAACTCATCCTCTTCACTATTTGTATGATGATGAATAAAGTTGTATAGTGTACATACAACCTGAACTAGCTTTATCTATATATCAAGACGGTACTTAGTAGTAGTATTAAGTATACAAAATTGGTGCCATAGAACTCCAAAGATACATGCAATAATATTTCTCAGTTGGGTATAGTGTAGGTTGAAAAGTTCTCTCTTCGTTTGTGCACGAAGATAAGTATAGAGCTGTTCTTGAAGATGGTATTGTTGAATTTGATAGGATGTAAGAAATGGTTTTTCAAGTCTATATCTAGCATCTGTGAGGTAGATGGCATTTCCATCTCTAGCAAACCCTTGAAGCTTTGCATTTTCAAGTATATGAGTATCATTTGCTGAACTTGCCTATCTTAAGCAAATATAAAAAAAGTACATATCAAGACTATATTCTATCAATATATTTTATGGGATTGCACCCTTGTGGTTCTAATGTGTAGTCTAATATTGACTTGGAATATGAACCAACACATATGTGCCATCAATTGCTTCTCAAACATTCTTAAAATAAGACATTTTTCTCTAGTCTTTGCAAATTTGAGTAGAGATATTATTGGTTGGAGAACAGATAAAGGTCTTATATAAAGGAAACAGAGCCTATAAAACCCAACATAAGTGACTGGCCAATTATTAGTATGTTGTATCTTAAATTTCATTATTATGTAATATAAGATTGACTTACTGTATGACTATATCTCCACTTATTGAAAAAGCTCTTATGCCTCTCTATTTTTTATGCCATCATGGCTAACTATCCATAAACATATTATAACCTACTCCTCAATTGATACATTACATGTTGCCTCCAGGAGTCTGCATTCAATCACCTACTTATGAAGATCTAATAATATTGTAATAGGTGTTTGAATAAGATCAAGAATACAACAAGGATAGACATGAAGAATTTCCTCTATATATTGGTAACCAGAGCAGATCAAAGTACAGTGACTAGACAAAAGTCTTGGTGATTGCATCATAGTGAGACAGTATCTGTGCACTAGGCAGGGGTATTACGCAAGTTGATCAATGGCGAAAAATTCTATGATATGAAAAGTCTAGATACTGTTCCTTCAATACTCCACATCAGGCCTAGTATGTCGTATACCAACCCTTAGCCTCAATCACAGCAGCCACACAGGATGGCATAGACTTCCAAAGCTTTTCAAATACAGTTTCTGGAATAGTCTCCCACACGAGTGGCAAAACCTTGGCCATTCAATCGCGAACCCGGTTTGGACCATCCAAGGTATTGCGGATATTGGGATACTGTTTATGCAATCACCGTTTCAGTTCCACCCAGGCATTCTCAATCAGGTTAAGATCAAGTGAAAGTGGAGGATAATCTTCTAAATCAATTCCGTTCTCAGAAAGCCAGGTAATAGTATCGCGAGCAGTGTTGTAACAGGTATGGGTACTAGGTTGGTTTTATGTTGGGTTTCACAGTATCGTTTGATACTTGTATTGTTTCGTATGCTATCGGTTGATACACATATTGTTCTACGTTTGATTTCACAGTATCGTTTGATACTTGTATTGTTTCATGTGCTATCAGTTAATACACACAAAGTTTTGGAATATCGCTCATACGGGAGGTAAGCGATATGCTGTATTTAAAGACTCCTGATATCTACGATGGAAACAGCAGACTTTGACAGACAGTATTCTTAATATACTAGGTTGAACGGTTACCTTTTGATCTCCTATTACATCCAGTTCGAAGACTGCTTTAGTAAGCAGTGCTCGCTTCCTGTTGATCAAGAAGCTATATGCTCCTATCGTACCGCTACCTGACTAGGGTGTGGCCTGAACACATTACACTTTTTTTAACCTTAGTAAGTAGTTAGAAACTGCAGGGACCTGGTCTGATCAACCTATGAAGCATCCAACATTGAAGCTAGCAGTGGGGAGCGGCAGAACCATGAGTGGTTCGGCTCCGCCAACGCAACACCATTGAGTCATTAGAGACTCGAAGTGGGAAGCAGGTCCCACGAGAAGGCCTTAGTAAAAGAAGGCAACCCAAGAAGCCGAAGGGGCCAAAGAGCGATTTTTCAATTGACAAAGCGAAAAGGCAATTAGCGTGAGATTTGGCCAAGCAGACCTTTAGCGAATCAACCGACAAGTTAGCAAAAGCAGCAGTGAGCCTCCCTGGGCTCTTCCCCTCCAGCTCCGGGGAAGGAAAGGCACCAGCACAACCACCAAAGAAAGAAAGCCCACCTGTCCGCAGTCCAAAGAAGGAAGACGACGATCCAGAGACATCAGATCACTCAGTAGTGACGGAACCTGCAGACGAACCCTGCAGTGAATCTTCAGAAAGCTCGTCAGACAATAACTCTAGCAGCGCAGAATCCAAACATGACATGTCCAAAGGAGAATCTGCCACGCCGCTCAGCCCAGAAGCCAAGGTCAAACCCCCACTGCCACCCATGTTTTCAGGCAAAAAGGAAGACTTAAAACCAGAAGGGTTTGATCGATGGGTGATGACCACCTCCCAATACATCGCCCTGCATGGAGTGGATAAGACAAAGGAAGGAAGTGGAGCATACCTTGGAAGCTTCTGTACCAGAAAAGCAGAAGAAGCGTATCACCCAGCAATGAACTACTACGACAGCAAGGAAAAAATACAAGGAACAACAATGATAAAGTACCTAAGAGACAGAGTCCAGTCCTCACGAAACACAGAAGGACTGTATAAGAAGTTCAAGGAAATCCAACAAGTACGGAATGGGAAAAGCAGCAAGAATAATAATGGTCGCAACGGATCTCCTAATATACCATGGACGATTGCCCACCGGAATAGTATCTCAATACACACTACGACAAAGACTATATGAAGCGATGCATCCCAGACTACACCAGGAGGTAGAACCTATGGAAGGGGATGGAGATTCTATTAACAAGATTATCAAACAAGCTAAAAGAAAGGACGCCATCCTGTATGAGACAGGAGTTTACCGAACGCACATACCACAGCAGCGGAGCAGTAAAGGATCATCATCACGCAATAACACAAGGATAGAACAACCAAAACACAAAGGCTCAAAGGGTAAGAAAGATAAAAAGCCGAAACGGCGCGATGAAAGCATATGTTTTGAATGCGGGAAAAAGGGGTACTATGCAAAGGACTACTATGCCTAAAAGGGAAAGGGGAAAACAGCTAAGCGAGATGTGAGCACAAACTACATGGAAGGAACTGAATACGACATACTGGATATTAACTTGGTGGAAATGGAAAGCCTCCAAACGCAACCAGCACTGGCCATTAGGCCCCGTAATGGGCTGGAAGGCACTATCCACATAGAGGGTCACCCAGCAAAGGTGCTGTTCGATACAGGAACAATCGGTTGTAACATTATTAGCACTACCTTTATCTCTACCCATGGCATACCCACGGAACCCCTAACTCAACCAACAACAGTCAATATGGCAATCAAAGGTTCCCACTCCCTAAGCCACAAGAAATGTGGGCTGACAATAGGAATCGGAAAAAAGAAATAGACAAATCAGGAGATGTTGGTAGGAAACTTAGCAAAATATGACGCCCTGATTGGAATGCCATTCCTAAAAAGAGATAATGCCCTTATCTGATGTGGGGACACAGGAGTGGAATTTCCCGATGATAAACTGTATGTGCCATGGAAACCAACAAGCGGGGAATTCCGAGCCAGTATTTCAGATACAACCTCGGCAACATTGTTGGAGGAGTACAAGAGTGTATTCCCAGACAGGATCCCTGAAACACTACCCCCTGTACAAAAAATGAACTATGACATTCGGCTAAAGGATCAGGCGGATCTAAGGAACCAACCAACATGCTCATTCCCAGAAGCATACAAGGAGAAACTCATAAACTGGGTTAACGAGAAATTACAAGCTGCGGTGATTGTATGACAGGAAGTTCACGGAGCGGCACCTATGTTTGTACAACCAAAGTCAGACGGAAGGATCCGCCCCCTGGTAGACTTGAAAATTCGAAACGACAACACGATCATGGATAGTCCGTCGATCCTCAACCAACAGCAGATCCTTGACCCCATTGGAAGAGCAAAATTCAGGAGTAAGATTGACCTAAGCGATACATACTTCCAAATACGAGTGGACAAGGACAGCGTTAAGTTCAACTCATTCAAAACCCCGTTTGGAGGTTTTGTTAGCAAGGTAATACTACAAGGAGACGTGAACGCACCAGCAACCTTTATACGAATAATGGAAGACCTCCTAAGTGAATTCCTACACCATTTTGTATGGGTATACATGGATGACATTCTCATATTCTCGGACATACCAGAGCAACATGGAATGCACATACGCCAAGAATGTGACCGTCTCAGAAAAGCTAAGTTCTATGCGACCAAGAAAAAGTCAGTACTATTTGCAGACAGGCTAGAAGTGCTAGGACACATAGTGGACAATAAAAGAATTCATGCGTCTCCCCAAAAAATATCATCTATTGCAGATTGGGAATCACCCCAAAACAAGAAAGAATTGCAACGCTTTCTAGGCATAGTGAATTATGTGGCCCACTTCCTCCTGCACCATGCTACCCTAACAGCACCATTAACGGATTTAACAGAGAATGCCGAATTCGTATAGACAACCACTCATCAAACCACATTCGAAATAGTAAAAAAGTGGATTGTCAATCACCAAGTCATGTGGCCAATAGACATATGGAGCGAGGAACCAATTTGGCTAGTAATGGATGCCTCAGACTTGGGAATAGGGGCATGGGTAGGACAAAGACCAACATACAAGACTGCTCGACCAGCCACATTACACAGCAGGAAATTCATCAACCCACAGATGAATTATAGAACCACGGATAAAGAGGTCTTAGTGATAGTGGAAGCGCTTAATCGGTTCCACAATGTACTAATGGGAAATACCTTCATAATAGCAATGGACCACCAACCCCTAAGGCATCTATGAACTGCAAAAAGCCCAAGCAGAAAGCAAGTTAGATAGCTCAGTGCCTTAGGAAAGTATGATGCGAAGATAGTATATGCACCAGGAAGCATGAACTATTTAGCTAATGCCCTGTCCCAGACATATGAGGGAGGATCAGACCTGAACCCACTCTATGTCCACGATCATACAAAGGAAGCAGACTACATCTCGGATAACACAGTCTACGAGCCAGAATCAAACACGATAGAACCCGAGGGAGATATCACTCCTACTTCCCCTCCTTACTCATACAGTGGGTACACCAATGAAGCCCCTATACCACCTGAAAGCTCCTGCTCAATCACTGCGGGAAATGATTGGCGTGGCAAGTGCACCTTATGGAGTACGCCACCCAAGGAACTCCAACATAGCAAACTGCACTATTCGCAATGTTATGTGAACCATTGCCCATATCATCAAACCGTGGTTAAGTTCACAAATAACCACCCCAGGGGGCAACACAAACCAACTCCTCGACCACCTAGTGATGGTCCGAGTCACCCAAGCACAGAAGTTGACCTAAGCCCTCCGGAGTCCCCCATAATTAAGGACTGGAAATGGCAACAAACGATCGGCGGTAGACCAAACAGTGCTGGGGAAGGGCCGTCCACCCTTGCCCAGCCAGCGCCCAGGTCCTATACAATTCGGGCACTACTGAACCGTGAAGTCCCGGCATTTCGAATTCCAGAGCCAGACAGTCCTCCACCTGTCAGACGGGCGGAACTGATAGAAAACCTTACCTACGAGACAATAGCGGTATTTCGAATGCCAGGCTCGGACAGCCACCTACCGATTAGATGAGCAGAAGGATTAGAAAACCTCAGTGATGAAACAATAGTTTCACTAATACCCGCAACGATGAATGAATATCAGCAGGGACTATACTATGTCTGGGAAGACGACGAGGCGGATGACCAACCTGAAACAACCAGAGGGAGCGAAATAGAAGACGAGCGTGATACCTTACAGACAAACAATGAAATGATTGGGACATTCCAAGCACACATGATTGCAGCATACCAAAGGGAACCAATATGGAAAAAGGTTAACAAAACCATGGACTCCACAGGAGATTTGTCCTCCTTCAAAGATGCA
Organism: Tuber magnatum; assembly: GCA_003182015.1. NCBI lineage: Eukaryota > Fungi > Ascomycota > Pezizomycetes > Pezizales > Tuberaceae > Tuber > Tuber magnatum. Next base: position 1,460,911 of record PYWC01000044.1, read on the forward strand.
AATGGAATACTATACGCAAAAACATGATACGGAGAAGACTGCCTGTATATTCCGTAAGGTTCTGCATTTCGAAATACTATACTGAAAGAGTACATTATAGCCGAGATCCACAACAAATACCATCGCGGCACGGAACGGAACTTGCGGTACAGGACTGGTTACCTATTCTGGCCTGAAATGTGCAAGGATTTCAGAATATACGTGGCACAATGTCACACCTGCCAAACAAATAAAGAACCTACAAAGTTACCAGAAGGAAGAGCCCAGACAATCATTCTACTATCTGAAATTTTTGAATCAATGGCTATCGACTTTTGCAGGACCTTTCCATAACTCATAGGGATATAACACAATCGTTATTACAGTAGATAGATTTTCCAGATTCACATAGCTCATACCTACAACTAAGGAAGTGACAGCTATAACAACCTGGGAACTACTGCACAACAAAATGTTTACACCCCATGGTTACCCAATATCACTAGTAAGCGATATGGACCCACGTTTTGAGTACATATGTGTGGAGACTGCATTGTCGATCGCTAGAAATTGAGTAGATCATGGCGGCATCAGGTCATCATGAGACGAATGGACAAGTCGAAAGGAAAATTCGAGAATTGAAAACAGCTCCTTCGGAATCTAGTTAATGCAAGGCAGAACAATTGGTTCGATGCCATACCGGAAATGGTAGCATACCCAAATGCAGGATAGTCAGAAACCCTCGGGATTTCACCATATAAAGCTATTTTTGGAAAAAACTACCTGCTACTCCCCCTAGCGAATTTCAAGAACTCCGCAGTACTAGCCGCTGATGAATTGTTAAACAGACACTAAGCAATCCGGAACATGGCATTTAATGCTATTAGATTGGGACGATCCAGGAGTACAAGAATGGCAGCAAAACGGCGCAGACACCACACACCGATAGGGAAAGCTAACCTGTTATTGGTTTACAGAAGCCTCTTCACAACGGAATTGGGATGAAGCAAGAATTTGCAACTATCCTGGTAAGGACCGTTTAATATAATTGAATATGATGAACATATGAAAGATTACATGGTGGAAATGGATGGCAGAATGTACAGAAATCGACAAGCAACATTCCACACATCCACAGTGAAACGATACCTCCCTAACGACGATACCTCCTTCTCCAGAAGAAGTCATGCAAAACCACCTCCAATTGTGGTTAATGAAAAATCAGAATAGGAAGTGGAGATTATACGGGACCACAGAAAGCGCTATAACTGCGACCAATTTCTTGTGAAATGGATAGGATATCTGGAAACAGAAAACAGCTGGGAACCCTCAAAGGGTTAGAAAATGTGATGGAACTGGTAAACCAATGGTGGGAGGACAACAAACCGGAGGACGAGCTACCCCCTATGATAAACCATGTGACGGTAGCATGGAGCCCAACCCTGCCAGAAATTCAACACTTCCACCCAGACACAGATCAAGAGATATAGAACAGGTTCTGGTCAGCCAACTTGAAAAGCAATTTTGAAAGGAGCGAAGATGAGAAACGGGTAATGGAAGACACAGTGGTATACCTGGAATGGCTAGCCGAAACCAAGTCCGGGGAATAACAAAGGAAGAAAAAGTACCATCCAACAGCCTTATGATATCAAACTATGAGCAAGTTACTTGAAGACTGCGCCATCAGATAATGGGACTGTTGGTGAACCATGATATTATCCCTAGATGATGCCTTTACTGCGATTATTCATACATATTTGCAACTAATGCCTAGAAATAACAACTGAGTGAATGGGACAGATGCAGGGTGAAACAGGGTCTGACATATTCCACTTTGGAAGTGGATGTTACCAGAGTACCGAAAAATGTGAGATGTGTGTAGAGACGGAAGAAAGCGAGATTAACCAGGCCAACACTAAAACATAAATACCACCTACTATCCCCAAGAAAAAACCTTACTATAAGACCTCCAAACTGAAAGAAAAAGCCTTCAAGACACACTACTCTTGCAAACCTTTATCCATTTACGAACCAAAAAAATATCTATCTACGAAGAAATAGGCATCAAGGGATGACACATCATCGTCGGAGAACTACTACATGGTGGAGCCATTCTATGGGAGGCACAATGGAGGGTGTTTTACGTCGATTACGGCTGTGATTGCGGAGAGATCGATATCAAAACAGAGGATTGGCAAGACCAAATGGTCCGAAATTACGTCGATTTACCAAACTACAAGGAATCAGGTTACTTTGTGCACGAAGCACCGTGTCAGGAGTGTTTGGAAAAATGGCTAGAATGGGCAGAATGGATGTTGCCAGATAACATAAGATTGTTACAGGATAGTGATAACGATGAGGATCAGTCCTATGGGGACTTTCAGGAGAATAGCGGGCTTACCAACTATTAGGATTTCATTAGATTATGTTATTTGGTGAAGTTGTTATTTCATTTTGTGAGTGTAACCAGTACAGGTACTAGGTTGGTTTTATGTTGCATTTCACAGTATCATTTGATACTTGTATTATTTCGTGTGCTATCCGTTAATACAAACATTGTTTTATGTTTGATTTCACAGTATCGTTTGATACTTGTACTGTTTCGTGTGCTCTCGGTTGATACGCAAAAAGTTTTGGAATATCGCTCATACGGGAGATAAACGATATGCTGTATTTAAAGACTGATAGTTTCCACGATGGAAACAGCAGCCTTCGACAGAGGGTATTCTTAATATACTTGGTTGAACAGTTATCTTTTGATCTCCTATTAGACTCCGTTCGAAGACTCTTTAGTAAGCGGTGCTCGCTTCTTGTTGTGTAACGACCCAGCATACATGAGCTATGGCAAACGGAACCTATACCCATATGGGTCGCCAGGAGGCGAACTGATAGGAACCGGCAGGCAAGTAAGTACTTGACCTATGGAGACGCGATGGCCCGGGCTCCGAGAATGAACAGAATGGGCTGTTCAGCGTACTTAGAGACTTATGAAGGAGCAGTTGCTCAGCTAGGCCGGGTAACTGAAGACAGGTCAGAAAGGTCTATCACCAGCGACAGGATAGGCAGGGTAACAGGGAAAAGTTAACTTGTCCACTGGAAAAGGTTACCCTACTCTCGGGATCAGGTTACCCTGCCTTGGGACACGGGTTACCCTGCCCAGAGTCCTGAGTTACCCTACCTTTCAATACGAAGTCCCTTGGGGAGTTCGGGAAAAATTGACTACAATGTTTGTCATGCGAAGCCATGCATGATACTGGAATCTGGGGTTCCAGGGGATGCTATTGGGCGAGCTACGTAGCTTCGAGGAAGCCGTAAATTGAAGACATTATTACTATCATACCCCTCCGGCCCCGCCATGAGGCCCGGACGTCATGGGCAAACGGTTGTATAGTTGTGTGCAGTCTAGCAAGGAGGAATCTTTGGAGACATGCTTGCAACACCGTATACGTCACTGCCGTCCGGTCGACCATAAGCTGTTCACAGGATATATACGGAAGCATAGGGTGGAAGGTGGAGTATCTCCTCCAAATTGTTCAGAGTAAAACGGACCAGAACTGACAGAGTTAACAGGTGTTAACCGTGGGGGTCCCGAAGGTAGTCCAGGGTGGTGCCGGGATGACTGGGAGAGTTTTACACCTACCAAGCCCGAACATGCTCCCAATGCTATAGGCTCTGAAAGGGAAGTGCAGAGACACTAAAAGCATGATTCCTACCACAGGTAAGGTAGATCTGAGGTAGCAGTCATGGGTAGTGCCCATTGGATTACTCCCGGACTATCGTGCCCTGCGGAAGACACCAGAAGCCCGCGACCCGTAAAGAGTAACTTGATAAACCGCTCACGGTAGCCTCCGGAGTCAAGTAGAGATCAATGCATATGGGAAAGGTGTCATAGATAGTCTAATTCATGAGGTGTCTTGACTGTTAGCCACTGGCAAGACACCGATGCACAGAAGTTTTCACTCCGGCGGGCAAAATGGAAATGCACCGCAGAAACGATAACCGCATAAGGTGAACGCCGACTAGAGTGTGTCAGCACATGCATGCCCGAAGGGTGTGCCAGGAGCCGTGTCGGACCACCCTTGGTGGAGAAGGGTGTACTCAAATAGTTGGAGTAAACTGATGGGGGAGTTTCTGGCATAAGATAAAAACTACCTGAAAGTCTATGTGAGAACTCTCCTACTCCAACAATCAATCCTCTCGAGATCTTAATTGAGTGAAGCGTCAGGCTTAACGATATTAAGTTTTACCGTCTACTTTACTCTTACACCTGTATGAACTTTTGGCGATAAGTTTGAAGTTGTTTGGTGCGGTCGCAACCTTGGGATCCATCTTCCTAGGGGTGCCCCCATTACATGTTGATCAAGAAGCCATCTGCTCCTATCGTACTGCTACGTGACTAGGGCCTAGCCCGAACATGTTACAAGTGTGCACCTTTGCATTGTTCTGTTGAAATAGAGGATCTCCTATCTCATCCGCTATCCCCTGCATAATTGGTCCTAAATGGACATCTAATAGCCTAATATAGACATGTTTATCCTCAGTACCATCCCTAATTGGGACTAGAGGGCCTCGGCACTTTCCCCAAAAGTATCTCCACACTGTTTGCCCTACCTTATTGGCCTTTCCTCTTGGCTGAATGCAATCGGATAGCCACTTTTCATGTGGTAATCGAAACGCCCAAATACACTGAGGATCTGCAGATTTGCATACCGTGCACCCGTCACTATACAATATACCCTGGAAGTCTTCTGCTCTCCAATTCTTCTGTGCTATTGCCCTTTCCAGTCACCCTTTTGCATGTCCTTTGTCTAATTTGGGATGGGTTTGGGCAAGTGACTTCTTTATATTGGCTTCTTGAAGAACTCGATCAATAGTACAAATTGAAACATGTGGTACGTATCGATTCCGTAACTCTAAGTGTGTCATTCCGAGATCCTTTTTGGTAGCTCAGATGATGGCATGTTTTTCTTGATGACTCAGAATTTTTGGGTGACTGGATCGGTGCTTGTTATCCATTGATCTACAGGTACATACTCATGCTAGAAAATTCCAAATGGTAGACCAGGGGCAACCCACGAGATTTGCAACATTAGAGATTGTTTGGAAGATATAGAAAAAGGCAATAATCATGCCCTTGTCAGCATCTGTCATCTCTCGGCGAAAGGTTTTAGGCTGATAGGCTTGTTTTGAAGGCATTGTTATAATGGCAGTGTAACGTAATAGGTCTTCTTGTGCACGTGATTTTCAAAGTAGGAGGTACTTGAGTATTATCCTCACTCAGCCATAGCTGACTAAGCAATCACCAAGACCTTTGTCTAGTCACTGTATGTACAGGCTAGTTTAAAAGAAATAAATGAATATAAATTGCAATACTAATAGTGATTTGAATCTTTCTTTGAATAATTGTATTATTTATCATTAAAATTGTATTGTTTGTTTCCCTTGAATAGTTGTAGATATTGAGCAGTATTAAAAAAGATCAAGCTATATATACTAACAGAAATTAATTTATTAAATAATGATTTTTTCTCCAATTTTACAATAGTATTGATAGGGCTTTTCTACAAAATAACCATGTTATTATAGGAGTTTTTGAATAGAAAGGCAACTATTCTGTAATGGCTGTGGTGAAATAGAAGAGTTTTGCCAAACCCTAGTTCTATTAACAATTTTTAAAACTAAAGGGGAACAGTCATTTGTATAAAAAAATAAAATAGAACTATTTCAACTGAACAGACTTTTAAAATGATTGTATCAAACTAGATTTATATGCTTTTTATATACTGTTTGTCTTTATAAGTTTAATTACTTCAACAAATATCATGTATGATAGGTAACTTTACCTTACATATAGATGTAGTGATGCGAAATAGAGCACAATTTTGCTTTACATATTTTGAGCTAAGGTTAGTTTTAGTTTGTAGAGTAACCATATTCTTTTTGGGAAAAGTAAAAAAAAAGTTTTGCAAAGAAATTGAAATAACTTAACAACTAATAGGGTATATAGTATCTAAGTAGAAGATAAGGATTTCAATAGTTATCTATATAATTCTATATTTCAGGTTATATATTTTTATTAAAGTAATAGGGTCATATAATAATTTAATATTTAAATACATTAAGAATGGAGTATTGAAGCTGAGTAAGTGAAATTAATAGAGTTATTAACTTTGATTGATTGGTTTTTCTTTGTTTTTTGAACCAGGAGGGCGACCATACTCCTTCTTTACCAGAGAGGTGGTTAGTGATTTCTGTAATATGCTTTTTATTTCCGCTTCTTGTTTTAGATTCTTAGTTGACTTCTGCTTTGCCTTTTTAGCTTTTAAAACTCTTGAATTTTTCTTTCCACAAATACTATAAATAAGTTTTTCTTTTGGCTCATAGTAGTACTATTGATCATGATAGTGAGAAGAAACATAATATGAATATTTACTCCAAAGATCATACTATTTCACTGGATTCAAGCCATCATTTAAGAGTCTCACTAGTTCAATACCTGAGAAATTAGCTAAAACAAAATCCTCTTTATGTGAATCAATCTTGCTTCATTGATTTTGTAGTAGTCTTTTAACTTCTACCATACCAGGATTCACAGAAGTAAAGTGAAAAAAATAATAATATTGAATTCTATTTAATAGTTTTAGATATGAATTGAGTGTAGACTTCCAATCTTGAAATATAGTTCCTACAGGATTATGAAAAAAGCATACAGCTTTGATCTTTTCTCTTTTATTAGTAGTATTAACTTGTAATATATATATTTCTGGAGTTTATATTTTATTTTAGTTAGCTTTCTATTTGATAGTTCTAAAGCTATAGTTTACACTATTCTGTATAATTATAATCTTTTATCTGAAATTCTAAGGCATTTTCTTCTATGGCTTAAGTAGCTACAAGCTAAGACAAGTACTATAATATGGTTTTATTCTTGTTCTAACCACTACAGTTATCTGTCTATAGATAAACTTTAGATATAAGTTGAGGTATTGAAGTAAGAAAATGATGCAAAATTGATACAACTTGATTAGCTTCCTTTTCTGCTATATCTCTATAAATATCGCATAATAGTATTAATTAATTGTATTATTAATAATACCAAAAACATATAGCTTGAAAGGGGACTAATAGTAATGTGCATGCTATTTAAAACCTATACCAGAAAGTTGATAACTTTTAAATTGACAAGGCTCCACAACATGTAGTATTATTTGAAAAGAAAAACCTCAGAGTTGAAGAAAAAGAGATGGAGAATAACTATAAGGCTTTTTTTTTTGTCCTTGGTTGAAGAGCTTTACAAATTTGAAAAGATGGACTTTTGGTAAGAAAGAGAGAAAGATGTTACATCAGCCATAGTTTAAATACTTAGTAATCAGAGATTTATTCTTCAGGGAATAAGGTTTAACCTGGTATTTTTATACTTAGTATAATAATCTCATATTATTCATCTTTAATTATATTTGTAATATATTATTTAAACCCTTTACTATAATTCCATGAAGAATTCAAGGCTTAGCATTAAAAGAGATACAGTCACATATAATACCTTATTTCAGCCTGATGGATGTTTTGAGTAGCATGAACCATACTACTGAGATAACTGTTGTAGTAATTTTAGTATTTTAACTACTTGCTAAAAGTTAAAGGAAAATATACTAGTCTTAGATTTAGATACCTTTGCTACTTCAATGTCAAACTCATATGTAGTATGACATATCCTATACTTCAGTTTATGTAATTGTAATTGTTTCTCCTTCTCACTTCACTTAGAGTTAACCATAGAAGATTCACTTGCCTCTATTACCTCAATCCCTGACATTAATAAGTATTCTGGTCTCTTAAGTAGATTTTGTAAAATTGTGCATTCATTACAGACATTCTTCGATACTTTATACATTTTCATAAAGTATAAAGCAGGATGAGACTTCTATACCTAATGTAATATAGAAAAGGAAAGCAGAGAATTATCTTCAGAAAGACCTTTTATATTAAGTTATTTTTAATAAAGAGAGCTAGCTATAAGATAGATGAGAGGGAAGATAGACAATATCCTCTAGCTCCATATAGCTAGTGATACTTCTATCTATCAGTTTTCTCTTATAAGTATAAGTAGCAATTGCTTCACTCTCTTCTTTCAAGCTAAAGCAAATATCTTCTATTTCAGTAATAACTTTCTGTAGAATTTTATTAGAAGGAACGTACTTGTAATTCCTATACTGTTGTAGAACAGGCATTTGTATTTTATACAGATAGTGTATCAAGATATAAAGGCTCTTTAAGAATATATTCTAAAAGGTTGTAAAAATATTATGACTAATAGTACTAGCAAAGAGCAAAACATACTTGATATTTCTACTTTCTCTCTTATACTTACAATGATTCTTATATTGTATATCCTGCTCTTTTATATAGATAAGTACTTTGACAGCTGAGAGGACAAGAGATATGTAATTATTATTATCTTCTTCTATGGTAGCTTATTATGATATGACAGCCATCTTATCCATGATTTTGGCTCTGCTCTAAGCTCATATGTTATCAACAGGAACAAGCTTTACAGTATTTCTAAACACTACTTAGAGGTATTTACTTGTTCTTTCTCTTCACTTTCTGTTAAGAGAATTGTATTTGAATTAAAGTTCATTAAAGATAAGAAATTAGTAAAGAGATCTTACTAGTATCAACTACACTACTAGTATTTAAACTACTGCTCTCCAACTCTGGAACAGAGCTCTTTATATAACTATCAGAGGAGGAAAATATTGGGTTGATATCTATGCTAATAATAAACTAACAATAATAAAAGAATAACTTTGGTAGAATCAGAATATTGTAATAGAGATTTCTTATGAAGAAAGATTATAATGATTTTAAAACAGCTATTGGAATTATTCTATCTATTTTTAAACGCATTTACAATACTTATAATAATATTATTAGGTAATGCTATATATACTCTAACTCTACTTTCTCAATCGTATAGAATTATGATATATTATTGAAAATTCTAGACCTACTCTATTGTAAGTTTTGTTGTACTAAATTTCTTTATACAGGTTTATCATATCTGTAAAATAGTTTAAGAACATATGTATTTTAGTATACTTTACAATAACTAAAAGTTGTACTCTTAAAAATATTCAAAAATTAGCTTACTTGTATATATTAAGGTTGGCTATCTTTTTATACAAAAAACAAATAGAGGTAAATTGTTTAAATAATCATTTAAGACTTATCATTACTTCAACTTTAAGATTAAATATATCTCAACAAGATAGAAGGATACTCTATTATATACTACAAGCTTAGAACCATGTAGTTATTTTTGTATTTCCTGGCAATTATTATCTTTTTTGCATAAATGCACCTATATATTTTTTCTTTTCCCTTCCCCCCCCTCTTCTTACTCATGACATTTCTTTCTTTTCCTCTTATTCTTTTATGATATATAACTATGGCTTTTCTGCTCTAAATATATTTTAGTATCATCTTACTATATTGTGTTTGATATAACTTAGTATATTTTCCTATTATTAAGTATATCTTGGACACTGACAGTGGTGGTACAAAGTTTTCTACCATTTTGGCAGTCCAGAAGATAGTGTTAATAGTATCCTGGTTTTCCTGTATCATATGAGTGTTTATACTAATGTATTATAATTAGTATAACTTGTGGTAAAAAAAATTTAAAAAAAATCAGAAAATGTATAGGTGAATAGTTTATATAAAATCTATACAGGATAAGGGTTACTAGATTTCTGATTGGTTGTAAGAATATATATTTGTTTGTAGAAATGAAGATGTTGAAATAATAATAGTAATTATTAAGACTGCAGAGGTTAGCTACAAACAACAATGTACTGTTTATGTCTTATAAGTATATAGTTGACTAGATACTTTAACAGATTGCTGAAAATCAGAAGATAGCTCAGGTTGTACTAACCATATCCTCTATAACTCTACAAAAGAAGAACCAAGTTGGTAGAGAAGTAAAGTTTAATACTTTAATATAATGACAGTTTGTAGGATTAGCTATTATACTTCCTATTCTGAGCACTATAGAATATCTCTAAAAGATATTATATAAGAACTCAGAACCAAAGCAAGTAAGAAAATTCAATACAATGTTTTTGTAAAAAAAGATTACTATCAATAATCAGTTCAAAAAAAGTCTTTTTCTTTACTTAAATGAAATATTCTAAATAATGTCAATTTTTTCTTAGTTATAATATCTACAATATTAAGCTTGAATCAATAAGTACTATGTCTAGCTAGGTGACTGACAAGAAAGAATTTTTATTATATTATGTACTATTTAAACAAAATAGAATAAGAGCTATTTGGTATTATAAAACTATTAGATTGATGTCACAATCTGGCTAGAAGAGCGCTAGCCAGGTGATTGCAGCAAGGAACAGGTTTCGCACATGACCTCATTTAGAGGTCATGCAGTTAAGTTATTCTTTCATGCACATGACCTCGTCAGCAGGTCATGGGGCGCGTTTATGTTTAAATTGGTTTCACGCACAGGACCTTATTAGCAGGTCATGGGGCTCATTTATGTTTGATTGCATTTTGCACATGAGGAACAGTTGACATCATGGGAGAGTCTGGGCTGGCCGGTAAGGCTTACTGGCAAGGCAGACTCGTTTATGTTTCATGCGTGACCTCGTTAGTAGGTCATGTGGTTGGTTTATGTGTTTGATTTTTATGGCGTTTGATTTATGTTTTTGTACATGACATCATTTAGAGGTCATGGGATGTTTTATGTTTTGCGCACAGGACTTGTTTGAGTCATATGATGTTATGAAAGGTTTCGCACCTGACCTCGCTTGAGGATCAGGGCTGGGTTAAGGTTGCGGGAAGAGGCCTATATAAAGACTGGGTTTTTACCGATAGGTTAGCTCTTCACGCAACCATCTACTATTATTTCCTATCTACTACTTTATGATCTTTACAATACAAACACCTTTACGCTCTAAACCTATACGCTAGACGGATCCACTATAGAGTCAAGAACCTATCCGCTATGTGGATTCCATTGACAGAATAAAGACTGATACTCTCGGCGCTGGTGAGAAACTGATTCTTATGTGAGAATACTAAGATAGAGCCTAGAGACTCAAGGAGCTCTAGGACACAGCACAGCGCAGTTCAGAAGAATAAAAGAAGGTCATTACCTGTCACGAGTAACACAAGTAGTGGGAAACTGTAACAATTGACTCCTTTCTTTAGTTAGTAGAGGATAGAGTATTAGTACATTAAGTCCATCTTACTTACTTAGTTACATTCCAACAAGTACCAAATCCTATTACTAAAATAGCCTCTTGCATCCTATAATCTCAATTTGTTTAAAAACATTTAGAATCTTATCAAGACCTGTCTTGTGGCCTATCAACTAAGCCCCACTTGGAAAGTACAGGTTAAGGAAGCCTTACTGGATAAGTAGAACAAAATTATAAAGGAGGATATTTTAAGACTGGTAGATGGTATGCTGGAGAGAGCTCAGGCTAAAATTAATATAAGTACTAGAAGGCATACTTGCTAGTGAAAATTGTATATTTTTTAAGTTTAATTACAGATTGCAATTTCTCACGCCCCTAACTAATCCCTGTTGAGCCCCCCTTCCCCCCCCTCCCTGTTTTCTGTTTATTTGTTTATTTATGATACAACAAGGTGTATCGGACTATTCTAGAATAGCTACATCACAATTGAGTGATATCAGGTGCAGTCAGGTTAAGTTATATATCAACATTTCTCCTTAAACCCGAGCAGTGAACCTCTCCCGTCATTCATGGAAGCTTCTGACTTCCTTAAAAGTTGGGATAATTCATGGTATTACGGAACGTGCTGGTCGCTTGTCATTAATCGTGTGTTCTATTGTCCTTGAAACTTGTACGCTTACTATGTTACTCAGATCCATCATTCACTAAAGTCATTCGCCCGTCAATGTGTGCTAACCGGAATGGAGTCACAAGCTAGTGTCGCTGTGCTCGAGTATAATTCTCATTCATCTTCAGCGTCAAATTCAGCAGGGATAGCATGACGACCTGATGGAGGTATTGTGGTACTGTACTCGCAGTCCCGTACAATATGCACGATGGCATGATCAGCCTCAAATTCGCCAGCCAATCCTACAAGCGATTTCGAGCGAGCCCATGTAATCCATGTCACAAAAAAGATCTCGCGGTATCGCACTGTCCGGTGAAGCCTAATTCGCTTGAATAAAATAAAATAGAGCAAAAAAGTTGTCAAATTGTTGCTACCTCCTCCCACCAACCAATAACACAAACATTCTTGCGCTTCCGACTGTGTCACTCATCGCCCGACGGAGCCGAAAGTATGGTACCATACCGGCACTATTGGAGTGTAGTCCTCGAGGCCTTCCTCCCCGCCTCACGAGTGCAGATGCTGCGCCGCACCACAACCTAGTATCATAGGAGTAAACGTAAGTTAATTCTTCGAGCTCGGCCGAACCCATCACCACCCCTCTCGCATCCTCGGCCTCTGTAAACCGACGCGTGGTACGATCCGCCACCCCCTCTGCTATCTGCCGCCATCTGTTGTCCCGGGCCCGCGTCGGGTATGTCCAATCGGGCGTGTCGTTGTTCCTGATGCCGCATCATGTGATGCGGCTGGAAGGTTGTTCCGGGTATATGATACGCGCATGCTTGTTGCTCTTCGGTTTGAACTGGTGATATCGTATCCATATCGTGATTCGGTATGTTTTTGGGGCTTTTATTCGGCATGGAGGGGTACTTGCACTTTTTTTTATTTTTATAATGGGGAAGTTTTACTTCTTCATTGCGGGGTGATGGGCGGGTAGTATTGTATGGTACAAATGCTATATCGTGAGATGCAGGGCATAAGTCACCCTACAAGTGTTAGGAATGCATTCCTAGAACCGAGCCATAGGAGTATCATATATCCTATTCTAATCTGGCTGCTGGCAACTCCACTTCACATCCCCTCCCCTCCCCTCCCCACACATAAACTCCATTATAGTGGCACCCCAAGAGTGATACATACCGTACTGTATAGCTCGTCAGGTTGTGTGCACCGCCTTGGCAGAGTTTTGATCTCTTCCCATGAGCCGATTTCCAGTTGATCGTAGGTCAACAGGAGCTTGAGGCATCTCGGCCATTGTTCTGGTAAAAGTCATCCTTCCCATTCCTCTTCCATCACTGCCAGGCTTTCCCGAGGGCTGTCGTCTCAAAATGGATAAGTTAGAGCCCTGAACTGTGATACGAGTATGATACTCAGTACGGCAGGCGTGATTTGAGCTAAGCCCGGGAAAGGAAAAAAGAAAAGAAGAAGAAAAAAGCAAAGTTTGAATCGTTCGGGCCGGCCGGGGGGTCTAATCCCATTAGATCACATTGTACCCCCCCCCCCCAACTCGAAAAACTTGCCTCCGTGCATGAGTACGAGTACAGTGCCAGTGGCTAACGCGAAGGTGTAATAATTACTCCTATGATATTATATCCCCCATAGAAGCATTTCGTGCAGGGATTATTTCGTTTTCTCTCTCTCTCTCTCTCTTTTTTTTCGTTACCCTTTTCTTTCGTAGGCGGCGTATCTTTCTCGCCTAGGTGGGGAAAAGAGTTACTGCACTCTTGGATTTCGGGGTGAAATTTGTGCCGTGCTGTGGATGGTTGGTGGGGTGTGTGTGTTTTGCTCGGGGAGTGAGTTACCGGAAGTGCATGCAAGATTAATTTAGGGTTTGGAGGGGGGGAAGGACTTGTATAATTTGTAGGCGATTCGTATATTGGGCTTGAGGGGGAGTATAAGATGGGAGGATGGTTCGTTCGTTGGGGGATTTCTCTCTCACTCATTTTGGGATAAAGAATTCGACCTTGGTTTCGGTAACGAAGATTATACATATCATACCTCGAGTGCTCCACTATGACCCACGTGGGTGATACGACCGCCCAGACTACGACTGGCAAGGTGGAGGATAGTAAAGTTTCCTCGGATACGAACGTTGAGATCAAAGCATGGCGACCGAGTAATCGAATGTACGTCGTCTTCTTGACAATGTGTATTATCACATTGGCCGCTGCGTTGGATGCTACTTCTCTCTCTGTAGCATTACCTGTATGTCCCCCCTCCTCCTTCCCCTTCGTAGTACTAGCACGATACTAACACTCCCCC
>PYWC01000044.1:1475091-1497814 GCA_003182015.1 Tuber magnatum
ACTAGGTGATGTCCAAAAAACTCAACGGCACGGCAATAGAAGCCTTCTGGTCCGGCACCTCCTTCCTGATAACCTCAACAGTCTTCCAACCAAACTTCGCCTCCCTCTCAGACATATTCGGCCGTCGGAGCCTAATCCTCGTAGCACTGGCCTTCTTCGCCACCGGTGCCATAGTCGTAGCCTTGGCAAACAACTTTACCATAATCCTGGTCGGCCGGTCGATCCAGGGCATCGGCGGCGGTGGAATAATCTCCCTCACGGAGATCGTAGTAACGGACATTGTCCCACTCCGCGAACGGGGCAAGTACTTTGGCTTTCTATCCATGATGTGGGCACTGGGTTCCGTCAGCGGTCCCCTCATCGGGGGCGCGTTCGCGCAGGAGGCGTCGTGGAGGTGGATCTTTTGGATCAATCTCCCCTTCTGCGTCATCGGCTTCGCGTTGATTCCTCTGTTTCTGAATCTCAATCATAGGACCACGTCCTTCTTGGAGAAGCTGAAGAGGGTGGATTGGGTTGGGTCTGTGCTGTTCGTGGTGTCCATGATGAGTCTCTTGATTCCCATTACTTGGGGAGGTGTCATGTACCCTTGGGATCATTGGAGGACTTTGGTCCCGTTGCTGCTCGGTGTTGCGGGGTTGGCTGGGTTTCTCCTCTACGAGAGGTTCGTGGCTAAGGAGCCGTTGATCCGTTTGGGCGTTTTTTCCACAAGGACCGCTTTGGTGAATTATTTGGGGACCATTATGCATGGGATGATTGTGAGTTGGAACTCTATGATGGTCAATTATTTCATAGGGGATTACTGATCATTTCATCGCAGCTTTGGAGTCTACTATACTACCTCCCACTATACTTTGAAGCCATCAAAGGTCTCGGCCCAATCATGGCCGGTGTAGCCGTCTTCCCAGAGACATTGTTCGTACCCTTCTTCACAACCCATCACTCATCTGACTAACGTTTTTTTTCTTTCTTTTTTTCCCCACAGCACCGTGGCACCAGCATCTGTAGTAGTTGGCCTCCTAGTCTCCATAACTGGTCGCTTCCGCTGGGCCCTCTGGCTCGGCTGGACGCTGACGGTAATGGGAATGGGCGTACTGGTCCTCCTGGACGTGGACACCCCGACCGTAAGCTGGATATTCATAAGTCTGGTCAGCGGTCTCGGCACGGGCATCCTCTTCCCCAGCATGGCCTATGCTATCCAAGCCTCGGCCACGGACGAAGACATGGCCTACGCCGTGTCCATGTTCTCCTTCTTCCGCGCCTTCGGTCAATCATTCGGCGTCGCCATCGGCGGCGTCATCTTCCAGAACGCCCTGAAGATGGAGATCGCTAAGCACGCCGTTCTCAGAGCGATGGCTGGGGAGTACGCTGCGGATGCGGTTGCCCTCGTGCAGGTTATCAAGATGATGCCCGCGGGTATGGAAGGGAGGGAGGAGTTGCTAAGCAGTTACGCTACGGCGCTCCAGGTGGTTTGGAAGGCCATGATTGGGTTCGGAGCGGTCGGGTTGGTGTTGAGTCTGGCTACGGAGGGGTTGAGTCTCGATCGGGAGTTGAAGACTGAGCATGGGTTGGTGGAGAAGAAGGCTGCTGGGGATCCGGAGAAGAGCGGTGGTGGTAACGGGGTTTAGAGTGGATTATTTATCGATTTGGTGGAAAATTTTGTATATGCTGGAACTTTACGTGTGGGTTTTCTCTTTTGGCTTGTAATTTACCGGGTTTGGTTATAGACTGGATGGGCGGGGGTTTCTGATACGAATACCTTTTTAATGCATTTTTTTTCTTTCTTTTCTTCTTAACGAATAAACGGAATCTCCATTCTAAAGAACCAACATCACCAACAGCGGAGTATGATATGTCTCAGTAATATGTGCTTAAAGTGATTCGTGACAACCATGTGTCCCCGAAATCACTACTTATCACTCGCGCCTGCTTTTGGGTCAACAGGTCTCTGCCCTAAACCGGAAGATAACCCTCGACGCCCCGCCTAAAAGCTGGGAAAAAGTGCCCTGAACAAGATCGCCATGGGCTATGGATAACTATTGCTTCACACGGTAATTACGCGGAATATATCTCTTATTCCAGTAAAGCAAGAGAATCAGGAAATCCGGGCACGAGAGAGTGTAAAGATGGCCTTTGACAAGACTTTAAGACGTCCCGGCCGCCATAACCACCAGAAATAGTACGATAGAATCCTGTACCAGGGCGATACGCCTAGAGTGACCTCTGCGGTTGACAAGATATACGATAGTGGAAGCGAGGGCCGGTAGCGGGTGAAAAAGTCGAATGGAAAGAAACCCGAAAGAAATAGCCAGGAGGGGGTAATGATATTGTCATGTGAAAAAAGTTCTTTTCTACTTTGGTCAATTCCAGACAGTTACAAGTTCTAAATACTGAACAAACTTTCCATTGGCAAGAACCATTTCAACTCCGGGGGGGGGGCAGCGTTACCCTTTTCTTTCGTAGGCGGCGTATCTTTCTCGCCTAGGTGGGGAAAAGAGTTACTGCACTCTTGGATTTCGGGGTGAAATTTGTGCCGTGCTGTGGNTCATAACATGAAATAATATGTTCCGAGTTGTGGACCAAGGTGGGGAGCAATAGCGGAGGAGGAGGAGGAGGAGGAGGAGGAGGAGTAGGAGGAGTAGGAGGAGAGGTCTCCTGGTATGATATCATACCATCATATCATACATGAACCTTTCCACCGCATCTGCGGTACGATAAATGTTAAGTTTTGGGAAGGGAAGCTGTTCTCGCCATCGCATATGTGGGTGGATTATGATGAAATAAGTGGGTTGGAGGTATGATACTCCAGCAGATTTATAATACCAACCACTTCTGGATACTATGGTGACAGCAAAAGTTTCCAAAACCGACTTACCCGGTAAGCAATATCTCATGCGATATTGTCGGAAATGCCTAACGGGGGATGTTTTTCTCCCCGAAATGAAGGTTTTTGGCTTCACGATCTCTTTGTATCATGATTATATTATTGTTATGGTCTTTGGTGGTGGCTTGGAGTGATGTGCTATTATCGCCCGGTGCCAGATTGCCGTGTGCACTATAGAATACCCCCACCGATGCTACCGTAACATTGTTACAAGTAATAGCGTCTCCAGGCACACTGTCTTTGCTCTGATTTGTTCGGATTATGCTAGCTTGGGAGAACTACAGTTGGAGGGTGCAACTTGTGTTTTGCGGTTTTAGCATTTTAGAACCCCGCGGGCAACCAGACGCACCCTTAGCTACTGCGCCAGCTAGGTATTTCACACGATATTATTGGGGGAACTAATATTTATCCCACCGGTATTCAGTTTTTTTATTATTTTTGCCGGCAATTAAAGACTACTATTAAACATTGAATATCATACATTATCGGCAGAAACATCCCCAAGAGAAGAAAGATTACAAACAATGATGACTGGTGGCTGACAGCGGGACCCCATCGTGTGCGGAGGAATGATTAAATCCGGGGTATTCGTGGCGAAAAAGGGTGGGTTTGGCTACGAGAAGGCCAAGCACTGGTGCATTGATGGGTTTATATGGGGAGAGCACTGTGATACGACGTAGTATCAAATATTCGTGACTAACGATAATCTCGTTCGGGGTATTGTGTCCGACCTTCAAGTTGGGCTTCATGAGTGAATTAGACACGACTTTGCTGCATGTTTTGGTCATGAAATATTACTCCATTGCCGACCCCAACACCAGCCATCAAAGCATATCTACCGTACAAGCCACAGGCCATGAAATCGCTTGTGCAGTGCAGCGCAGTGCACTACATCCATCGGATACAAACCATACAAACCATAGCAGACCTCCCAAGCAGTTGCCCGGCCAGGGCCCGAGTGCTGTCAACGGGGTGCCCATGACCCTATGCATGTTCGGACTCACCAAACCACCCACGGGAAGTACAAGGGAAAACAACTGTATCTCGAATCTCCCGCAAATCTCCAGTTTGTATTTAGCCCCCTCTTTTCCCTGGATCGATCCATGCTCCTATCATAACCTCTATACCCATGCGGCGCACTTTGATCTGAGTAGAGTACAAAAACAGAAATAGCGGTAATAAAAAAATATAAAAAAGGGTTCCCCCTTCCCTTCAACATCATCATCACGCCACTTCGAACTAGAGGAAGAAGAAAAGGGAAGAAAGAGAGAAAACAAACTAAGCAAAATTCCAAAACCGTGACTCCCATGCCAAACCACCTTTTTTTGTTTTGATAAGAAAATAAAAGGGAAAACGAGAAAACGAAAAAACGACTGGAGAAATACCCAAGTTGATTGAGAAAGGAAATTAAAAGATGAAAAGAAGAGGAAAATCCTAGTTTATGGCCTAACGTATGATGTGTTCCAGGGCTTAGGTATGTTCTATTTTGTGGAGCTCTGATTGGGTGGAAAGGATGATGATCGGGGCTGAAGTTGTAATGGAAGGCAAAGCAGTGGGGGCGCAGAGAGGGGGAAGAGAAAAATCAATTAGAGTATAGATAAAACAAGGGAGAAGAAAACGCGATGCAAGTGAAAAATCGAGTATGGTGGGGGAATCCTTTCCCAAAGTACAGAAACGTGATTGGGACGAAAAAGTAATGATAGAATCCGATAGAAACGGAGAAATAAAAGAAGGGGAGGGGGGAAGGGGAAGTAGGGGGTTAAAACTTCTTTCCCTTTTTACTCTTTTTCTTCTTACTCTTGCTTGGGAGGACGAGTGGGACATCTGCTAGTTCCCATTCCATATATCGAATCATGTATTCGTCTATGTGCACTGGCTCGCGATCAACCCGGTTCCAGCCGTCACCATAGATATCATGACCAAGACCTCCCTGGGTAACAACCTCTAGTTCCACACTATTTCCTTGCGGTGTCATGGCGGCGTTGCTGGCGGGCGCTGACGGCTCTCTGGGCGTGGTTCCCGCAGTAGCAGTACCGGGCTCTCTTGGTGTTTGTGCTGGAGTACTCCTTTCCGCAAAGTCGGCGCCGTCAGCATCCACAACTTCCCTCTGCGCAACCTTGGCTGCTGCAACGTCCTCGACATCTTCGGCAGCTTCGAGCGCTTTCTCCATGTTGACCCCAGAGGCAGCCACTGCTTGCGAATCGTCCACGCCGTCCAGATCCTTGATAACTTCATCTCCGAGCATGTCGCGGATTGTGAGCTTGTTGAAGTAGTCGGTTGTGAAGTCACCCTCTTGAATGACCACATCATCTAGCATTCGCTTTTGGTTTGATTTCCGGAGAATGTTTGATTCAATAGTGTATTCAGAGACGAAGCGGTAGATGTGGACGTCACGAGTTTGGCCAATACGGTGGCATCTATCTTGGCATTGCTTGTCCATCGCTGGGTTCCAGTCCAAATCATAGAATATCACAGTATCTGCGCCAGTTAAGTTGATACCAAGCCCACCAGAACGAGTGGATAGGATAAAAACGAGAATTCTCGTATCATTATTAAACCGATCAGTTAATATCTGTCTCTGTTCAACCTTCGTAGCTCCATCAAGGCGGAGATACCGATGACCGTGGATATTCAAAAACTGCTCGAGAATATCTAGAACTTTGGTCATTTGGGTAAAGATCAAAGCTCGGTGGCCCCCGGCTTGCAACTGACGCAAGAGAAGGTCTAGACGCTGTAGCTTTCCACAGTCATATTGAAGAAGTCGTTTATCGGGAAAAGCGATCGACAATCGAACTCTGGCCTTATGGAAAGGATCCGATGGAAACAGATTCTCAGCTTGGGTTTCCTGGATAAGCTCGACTCCTCGTGGGGATAGCGCTATAGGTGCCATATCAGTTGCGACAACAGCAGGGGTAATGCAACAAAACTTGTCAATTATGCTGCCCATTGACTCAGTCCGGTCTTCAAGGGTTGGTATCATCGAACTGATGACCTCAGATCGATTAAGGAACCAATCAGTTATCAATTTCCGATTCTTTGGTATTGGCTCCAAGGGCCCAACGGATACACCGTCGGTGCACAATTCGACCAGATTCCTTCCAAAAAGTGGGCGGTACTGAGTGCGCAATCGATTCAAGCGAACACAAGACCGGAGGGTTTCAACACGGGATACTTCTGCTTGATGCTCAAGATAGGCTGCATGTCCCCGAACAGTCGTAAAGTCTGGTTCTACTGGCTTTATATCTGCCGCCCTATCTTCGTAATACTTTTGAAGGAACTTCGTCGATGTAAGTCTTGATATCTCGTCTGAATGCTGAGTTGAGAGGTGGTAGTTTTTGGCGGGCACAAGCCCACAAAATTCGAGGAAGTTTGTGCTAAAGAGCGGTTTAAATGGATCTTCCTTCAGGAGACGCCGCTTAACCAATAGCTCCTTGATCTCATAATCGGCAACCGCAGACTTTTGCATCGCGAAGGATGTGACGATCTGACGAGTCTCAAACAGGTCTGGATGGTTACAGACCTTGCGAAGTTGCATCAAACAATTGATAATGGAGAGATAATTGCCCGATGCTAGTGTTTCGCGTGTTTTTGCCATCGACATAAATTCCTCGTAAAGATATCTTTGTCGCTTTGATAGCCTACAATAAACGATGTGTTCGAATTTTGCCGGCATCTGCTTCTCTACATCTGCCTTCAATCTGCGAAGAAGGTAAGGTCTGAGGACGCGATGGAGCTTTGTGACAGTATGTTTGGCTTCATCATCCATACCTTCTCGGCCGCCTTCAATGAGTTGGTCCACGGGATGCGCAAACCATTCTTGAAATTCCTTCAGGTTTGCAAACCCAGCAGGCATAGCACTCGAGGCTCCAGAAGGCATGAGGAAGTAGAGCAACGACCACAGTTCGACTAGGTTGTTTTGGAGAGGAGTTCCCGTAATCAACAAACGGGCCTCGGCTTTGAAGTTGAGCAAAGTTTGCCATCTCTGCGACCGGAAATTCTTGATATTATGGGCCTCATCCAAAATCAAATAATGCCAGTTGCGGCGCTTGAAGGTAACTTGGTCCTGAAGGACAAGCTGGTAAGAAGTGATGCAGACGTGCCATAGGTTGTTGTCAAACCACCCCCTTCTCTTCTCGAGCCGTTGTTCACGGGATCCGTAATAAGTTAGAATTTTGAACCCTGGCGCCCACTTTTTAAATTCCATCTCCCAATTAAGCATGACACTTGTTGGAACAACAATGAGATGCGGTCCCCAAACTTCCTTTTCGCACGCAAGGTGCGCTAAAAGTGCGATGGTCTGGATTGTTTTACTGCAGCCTCGGTCAGCTAGTGGAAATTATCTTACAATACATTGAAACACAAGAACATACCCGAGTCCCATCTCATCGGCTAGGATGCCATTTGTGTGGTTATTGTAGAGCCCGGCGAGCCAATCAAGGCCATAGTGCTGGTACTCTCTCAATGTCCCCCGGAGAAGAAACGGAATCGCAGTTTTGATATCTATATTTGGTTGAGGAGATGTTTCCGGTGATGTTGTAAGCGATGAAGGGTGACCGCTTTCTTTCAAATCAACTTGTGAGTGGGAGAGCGATGTTGACGTTTCCACATCCATTGTATCCGAATGACCGTTGAGCATAGGTATTTCCAGAGCTTGACCGCCAATGACCCTCGGCGCAGAGACATAATTGTCTCCAACATCTTTACCCGGTGGGGATTTGTAGACAACAAGGCTCACTTCATCGATCCTATCTTCCCCCAATAATTCGCTGGCGGCATTGAATCTAGAGCCATTGATTTTAGAGCCTTTTGAGAGTGATTCTATCTGGATAATATCCGAAGATTTCTCGAGGTGACCGCCCTTCTGCACAGGCTCCGTAAGCTCGCTCTCGTCCTCACTTTTAGGCTCTAGATCGCAAGAGTTCGCTCTTAATCCACGCAAGTCCCCGTATAACCCTAGCAACCCGGATCCAAACCCATTTTCGCTCTCGGAACCATCCTCGGAATCGTTATCTTCATCGCCTTCGTTGCCATCCGACTCATTCTCAGAATCCATGTCAACCGATTCGTCGCTATCATCCATGAGGATATCATCAACTTCTTCAAGCTCAATGGGCTCAGTCGGGTTTTCGTCAACATCCATCCCAACAGCACCACCACCCAAACTCTCACCATCCGAGGGCGCATCAGATGGGATAGGTGTTCTACCATCGAGCGACATCTCATCCTCAATATCGGATAGATCGTCCTCCTGAAGAAGCCCCTTACCTCCAAGTGAAGTCCGACTGGGGCCAAGACCTGCATACTTTGCTTTTAGCTGCTCCACTGTTAGATTCTCATCGTCATCGTCCACCTCTTCCTCATCGGAATCTGTAGTCGACATATTTGCCTCATCCAGTTCCTCTTCCAATTCAGACATTCTCTTGTCGTCATCGTCGTCGTCGTCGTCGTCCTCCTCTTCCTCCTCTCCATCATACTCCCCCTCCCCCTCCTCCTCCTCCGCTATGTCCAGACCACCCTCGGAGGCTGTCACAGAGTTATGACGGTCTCCTTGCCGAGCTTCGAGTAGTTGGGTCGAGTGCTCAAGCATTTGGTTCAGGTGCTGTTTGCCTGCTAGTCGATGTTCCTCTTCTGCCCTCATTCTTCTGCGGTTTTCAACCTCCTATATTTTTGATTAGCTATTGCCGTAACAAGTAAAGTTCTTACATAAAATGAATGTGCATCTTTCTCTATGGCGGGGCACGCAAGGTTTCCGTGTACGTGACAGTTGCCGGAACGAGGGTAGAAATACCTTCAATACTTCCTCCCATTTCCGGCGCAGCTGAGAAATTTGTTCTCTATACATTCTTCGGTTCTCAAGAAACTCCTCCTGCTCGATCTCTTCTTTTGTCAAAGGTCTTCTTCTTTTGATTTCTGCCATTATCAATGCATTTCGCTTTTTCATTATCTCAATATGTTCCTTTCGTTCCCTCATCAAAAGCCGTTGCAGATACAGAGCATGTGCAGCCAAATGATCTTGGTGCGAATAAAGTTGAGGTGGCTCAGGCACTTTCTCAGGGAGATACAGTGAACATTGATCGGGTCTAAGGAGCCCATTAACAACAGCATCTTCAATTTTATTTCGTATTGCAGCTTCTTCTCGTGCCTCCTCTTCCGCGGCTGCCAGCAGGGCTGGATTCTTGGCTATATCATCATGTTCCAGGAAATCTTCAAAAGAATCAAATTCCCTCTGGGCAGGAATATGCGAAGGATGTGTTATCACTGGTTTGGGTATACTGAATTTCAATTTAATCTTTGGAACTCTGAAGTCTGGATCGACATCCAGCTCTCCATCTGACTCGAAATCAAACCTTCTATCAATCCCTTTCCTTCCAGTTGTCGCTGACTCCGGCTTGATCTCAATCCCATTGGTAATTTCTTCCGCTGTGGGGGCATTTCTACCAGCTGTACGCGCACTCTTTCTTGTGCCAGCGACCGGACTCTTCTTAGGAGGGGCTGATGACTTTGCCGGAGTAGCTTTCGGAGCTGACTTTTGTCCTAATGCCGCCTTCGCAGGTGTCGACTTCTTGATGGGCGTAGCCTTAGGGGCTGGGGGTTTCCTAGGACTGACTCTAGAATTGCGACCGGAGGATTTTGGAGTAGGAGTTGTCGGCCTAACTCTCCCGCTCGCCCGCGACTTGTTTTGCGTTGTTGTAGCACTACGCGACCGAGCTCCGTTAGCAACGGGAGCAGAAGCCAAAAGAGCATTTTTCTTCTGCTCCGATTGTCTCTGCGAAGATCTTGTAGGACGCGTCGGGGTTGTGCCATTCTTTAGAAAGGGTTGCAGCTCTGGGGGAATTGGGTTTGTTCGACCGGATTTGCGCCGACCGTCTTCTCCAATGAACGAAGTTGGCGTTTGAGTAGTTGCACTCTTCCATGGTGGTGAGTTGTCTAGTTTTCTTTTCTTGGAAGGGGGTTTCCTGATATCAGAACCCCCCTCCAGATTCGGGGAGGAAGCCTGTGGCTCCGGCGTTGTGTGTCCGTTCTCTGCAAACATGGTCAGAATAAAAGTGGATGGTGGTAGGGAACAAGAAAAACAGACCAGGCGAGCCTGATGGTCCGGGACGTTTTCGCGTATTGCTTCTCATACAAGTAAGGATGGTGGGGTTCGGAAGCTAAAACTCGTACTGGACGTCCGAGATAGGGATAAACATGGGAATTTTTGGTGGTCAACAAATAGCCACAATCAGAGGAATCTGTGTACGAAGTTTTAAGTGGCGGAGGGTTCTGGTTGTTGAGATAATGGATGGAAAAGAAGAGTACACGGCGATGGGCAGCTATTTCGACTGATGACACCGTTGGGTCTGACGAGGCGATAATTTTGCTGCTGCTTGTTGGTCGTGGGTCCAAAGCCGGGTCGCGGCTGTGTTTTTTTTTTTTTTCCTTCTTCCCTTTCATTATGATCCCGCGAAAAGTCTGGGGACGATTCCCATTTTGCCCTGAAAAAGTTTAGGGGGTTCACGGGTTACCAAAATCGGATCATTTAACCCTCTTTAAGCCATTGACTTGCATGGTTCGGGAATTCAGCCCGATGCAACCGATGGCTTGTATCATAACTCAACGTCTTTGTGCCCGCAGCTCCGAAGGCAGACAAATTAATTTAAGAGATCAAATCCCTCCTCCAAACCCCACATCATCCCCACCGAGGTGGGTTTCCCTTTCCTTAACGAACTAACTAATCGGTGCCATGATAGTTACCCTAATCTAATTTCTTCTATAGATGTTCGCTCAACGAGTGTCCGTGGCGAGGTCTCTGACCTACCGGACATTCCCCCTCCTTTCTTCCCACTCCACCAGAACTTTTATCACTGGTTACCCCAGAGTTCCTCGAAAGTTCGAGCAATACCCAGACCTCAATGAATCAACCGATCCCGGGATGGTTCGTGGCCCCTTAGCCCTCAGAGCCATTAGCCCGGACTATGTTAATACCCATGAGGATAGAATGGCGGATACGTGAATCCTCCGGCCGAAAAGCGTCAATTCAGAGATCCCTATGGTGATTGGTGGGACAAGCAAGGCCGCCGCAACTTTGGAGAGCCGGTAGGATTGGCCCTTACCACCAAAACTCATTCTGTTCATCTAGCTGAACGTCACATCAAAATAGTTGCACGAAGACGACGACCTCTTGGGCCGATTTACTCCTGAGGAATATACCCACTTCAAGCCGGGATGGGCATTTGCTATGAATGGGATATTCATTGCTACAATGCTCGGCTTCTGTGGGGTCGTCTATGCTCTCTATCCCGATCAACCAGCAGTCCCCAGAACCTTTCCGCACGATGGATTGCTGGATGCCCTCGGTGGCCCCAGAGCGCTCCCAGCACTGTCGGATAAAAATGATAAATAGATACTTATATTCAATTCTACCAATGTTTGCTGCTTTATTGTCTGTGTGTGTATGAACCGCAAATGCCAATCACCCAAGCTTATGCTGTAAAATTCGTGGATCAGTAGTTAAAAGGGGCAGAACTGAGGGTTATGTGAACAGAGCACATTGGAGTATTGTGGAGATATGCGCTAGCCAAAAATACATTTATCAGAGCTCCGTAATATGATACCGTTATTATTTTTCTCTACGAGCACCGGTATTACAACAACCTTTTAATACTGCAGTCCAAATTGGGTGCTTTGGCACATCCAGGTTCACCACTAGCACTGGTATGTTCTGGGTTGTACGCCAAGCAGAGCACTCCCCCGAACGAGGCTAATTGGTTGTCAGCGAGGAGCTTATGAATTCCTGCACCCTGCGGTTCCCAAGCTCTGACACCAACAAACTCAACCTTCATCAACCCTTCACCGCACGTTATCAACCAACTCCCTCATCCTGTCTATCCATTACCTACCAAATCCTATCAGCCTCTTTGAAATCCACTTTTAGGACGTTTTAGCCCAACACTAGCCACCATGCCTAGTGCCACTGGAAAAGACTGGGAAAAGTACAAGAAGTTCGCCGACGAAGAGGAGGACGAAAAGAAGATTATACCACTATCGGAAGAGTATGTCTCCTCCCAAGGTGTTATTGATCTGGCTTTGGTGAATGGGATGGGTGAATGTGGTGATGGAAATACAATACTAAACGGGGCGCAAATGGCATTGACAGGGATATTCAAGTCCTGAAGACCTATGGCGCCGCTCCCTATGCTGCATCTTTAAAGAAACTCGAGAAGGATATCAAGGACCTACAAACTAAGGTTAATGAAAAAATAGGTAAACATTATCACATATTCATGCGGGAGTATATCCACGTTAACTAGGCTCTTCTGGAGCACAGGTGTCAAAGAATCTGATACAGGGTTGGCCCCACCACATTTATGGGATGTCATGGGAGATAAGCAGCGCATGTCTGAGGAGCAGCCATTACAAGTTGCGCGTTGTACCAAGATCATTCAGAGTGCAGACGACCCGGAGAAAGCCAAATATGTGATCAATGTTAAACAGATTGCGAAATTTGTTGTTAACCTTGGAGAACGAGTGTCACCAACTGATATTGAGGAGGGGATGAGGGTTGGGTAAGTTGTTTCACAGGCTTTTATCAGAGATGCTTTTTTTTAATATAGGATGATTGTTGTTGTAGTGTTGATCGACAGAAATACCAAATTCTTTTGCCTCTTCCTCCCAGAATCGATCCTTCTGTTACTATGATGACAGTTGAAGAGAAGCCCGATGTTACCTACGGTGATGTTGGTGGATGTAAAGAGCAGATTGAGAAGCTTCGTGAGGTCGTCGAGCTTCCCCTCTTATCTCCCGAACGATTTGTGAATCTCGGTATCGACCCTCCTAAGGGTATCCTTCTTTATGGCCCTCCGGGAACCGGAAAGACGCTCTGCGCACGAGCAGTTGCGAATCGCACCGATGCTACTTTTATCCGTGTTATCGGTTCAGAGCTTGTTCAAAAGTATGTTGGCGAAGGGGCACGAATGGTCCGTGAGCTTTTCGAGATGGCCCGTACCAAGAAGGCCTGCATCATCTTCTTCGACGAAGTTGATGCCATCGGGGGCGCCCGTTTTGACGATGGCGCTGGTGGTGATAATGAAGTCCAGAGAACCATGTTGGAGTTGATTACCCAGTTAGATGGTTTCGACCCTAGAGGAAACATCAAAGTCATGTTTGCAACCAACAGGCCCAGTACCCTTGATCCTGCTCTTCTCCGACCCGGACGTATTGATCGAAAGGTGGAGTTTAGTCTGCCAGATTTGGAAGGGAGGGCAAACGTTTTAAGAATCCACGCAAAGAGCATGAGTGTTGAGAGGGATATCAGATGGGAGTTAATTTCCAGACTTTGCCCCAATAGCACTGGAGCTGAATTGCGAAGTGTATGCACTGAAGCGGGTATGTGTTGAGCTGAATATCCTTGAGTTCTTATCATGTCGCATTGCCTAATGTTGGTAACCTTCAGGAATGTTCGCTATCCGGGCTAGGCGAAAGGTTGCGACAGAGAAGGACTTCCTGTCCAGTGTTGAGAAAGTCATCAAGGGCAATCTCAAATTCAACTCCACCGCCACCTATATGCAGTACAATTAGCTTAAAAAGTAGGCGTCTAGAGTTAGCTTAGGTGCAGAGCCTAAAGGTGTACAGTATGGTAGTTAGCAAATTTGAGCTATCATTATTTGTTTACACAAAATTCTCACGACTGAAGCTGGGATCGGATGTGCATCGGCTTTCTAAAACCCTGAAGCCTTGAAATCGTTATGACAGCAATCATAAATTCTAAGACCGCCTTCTGGAAACCGATACCAGCGCGACATCATATCCGCCAAGTATCACACTAATAAACTCCGACCGACGGATCCCATTGAGGCAATCAGTACACTGCAATCAGTACACTTCTTTTGAGCACGAGAGATATTTTGAGAGATATTTTGAGAGATATTTTGCCGGCGAAGTTGACCACAATGCCACAACCCGTACCATCCCATGCGCTTCACCTTCAGATATTGGTATCCCAAACTAATACATGTAACTGTATCATCATATAGTACCGGTGCGAGTACGAACGGAGTAAGAATCTGATTACGATTTTGAACGGTAACAAGTATGATACTCGTACACTCACCACCCTTCATGAGGTCACATTCACGGTATGGTAGACGACAAGATCGGCAAGGTGACTTGTGAGTTAATTGCCTGGCAACCAATAGGAGTGTCGATAGATTGGCTTACCTAATGTGCATTCATAGGACCCAAGAATTGCCGAGGAAGTGCCTCGTATGGTACGATACCAAGCCAGCCTCCTCCGACGCCCACAAGCAAACCCTGGGGTCTCACCTTAGCGTAACCCAGCAACTACCGCTAGCATCACCAATATCTCTCACCCTCTCTACACTCCACCACCTTGACCCTCTACTCCTACCCTCTCCTTACATCCGCACACCTCTTCATCACCCCTTCTCTCCACCTTTACCTGGCATTTCATTGCCTTACCTTTTATTTTGCCTGACTCTCTCTTACCGCTTTTGACAAAATCATGAGTTCCCTCGCTCTTCAAAGGCTTACATCCTCACGGGTTAGTTCTGAATGAAGCCTCCACTCCCCCACCATGACCCAGTTCCATGTGACGAAAGCTAACTCAAGCCCTGCAACATATAGATTTTGCAGGCAGCGAAATTGCAAACCCGTTCGTTCCATGCAACTGGATCAGCTGGTGGGTAGCCTTTCAATCACAGTTCTAATTGTGTCCACTATGTAGAAATTTGCTCGCTATTGCCGAAATTCCTAGCTTTTGCGAAATCACATCTCTGACAAGGCTTTCAATGACAGCGAAAATATTTGCCTCTGAGCCGCTCCGTGCCAAAGAAGCTTCCCCTCATGTTTCCTCTAAATATCCTGTCGTGGTACGTTATTGGCTATCTATTTCACTGGCTCTAGAGATCTTCGTCTCTTTCTAAATTACTGCTAGGACCATGAATACGATGCTATTGTTGTAGGAGCTGGTGGCGCCGGTCTTCGTGCAGCTTTTGGACTTGCAGAGGCGGGATTTAATATCGCTTGTATATCCAAGCTCTTCCCTACTAGATCACATACTGTTGCTGCTCAGGGTGGCATCAATGCCGCACTTGGAAACATGCACCCGGATGATTGGAGATGGCACATGTACGATACAGTGAAAGGATCAGATTGGCTTGGTGACCAGGATGCTATACATTATATGACCAGAGAAGCCCCGGCCTCTGTAATTGAGCTGGAGAATTATGGATGCCCTTTTGTGAGTTTTTTTTTTTACTTAGCTATATATATCACCACTATGCTTGTTACCCATTACCCGTGAAAGCTGATTGGAGCAATAGTCGAGAACGGAGGATGGAAAGATATACCAGCGTGCGTTCGGTGGGCAGTCGCAGAAGTATGGCAAAGGAGGCCAAGCATATAGGTGTTGCGCCGCGGCGGATAGGTAATGGCTTCCCCCCGGCGTTCGTATGCAGTCCCAACCGACAGATATTCCTAACTAATGCCTATAGAACCGGCCATGCCCTCCTACATACTCTATATGGGCAGTCGCTGAGACACAACACAAAGTATTTCATTGAATATTTCGCAATGGACCTCTTAATGGAGGACGGTGAGTGTGTGGGCGTCATTGCCTACAACCAGGAGGATGGTACCCTCCATAGGTTCCGAGCCCATAAGACAGTCCTAGCTACCGGTGGGTACGGGCGCACATACTTTTCCTGCACTTCCGCTCACACATGTACCGGCGATGGTATGGCAATGGTGGCTCGAGCTGGGCTGCCTAACCAAGACCTGGAATTCGTTCAATTCCATCCGACCGGAATCTATGGCGCAGGGTGCTTGATTACTGAAGGATCTCGCGGCGAAGGAGGGTATCTGTTGAATTCCGAGGGCGAAAGATTCATGGAGAGATATGCCCCAACTGCGAAGGATCTCGCTAGTCGGGATGTGGTGTCTAGAAGCATGACACTAGAAATTAGAAATGGCAGAGGTGTTGGTCCTGATAAGGACCATATATACCTCCAATTAAGCCATTTGCCAGCGGAGGTTCTCCATGAACGTCTCCCTGGTATTTCGGAGACCGCGGCCATCTTCTCTGGCGTTGACGTCACCAAGTCACCCATTCCAGTGTTGCCCACCGCCCATTATAACATGGGCGGTATCCCCACCCGCTACACTGGTGAAGTTTTAACCATCGACAAGAAAGGTAATGACAAGGTTGTTCCGGGCCTTTTCGCTGCCGGCGAGGCAGCCTGTGTTTCAGTCCACGGTGCCAACCGACTTGGAGCAAACTCACTTCTTGATCTCGTCGTGTTTGGCCGTGCCGTTGCTCGCACCATCCGCGACACCTTAACCCCAGGAGCTCCGCTAAAGCCAGTATCTGCGGACATTGGTGCCGCCTCTATCGCCAACCTAGACAGGATCCGCAACTCGAACGGTCCCAAGAGCACCGCTCAGATTAGACTTGACATGCAAAAGACTATGCAGACCGACGTTTCGGTCTTCAGGACACAGGAAAGCTTGGATAAGGGTGTTGAAAAAATTCAAAAGGTCGACGCCAGCTATCGTGATTTAGGGATTAAAGACCGCAGCATGATCTGGAACTCTGACCTCGTCGAGGCACTCGAACTTGACAATCTTCTAACGTGCGCTACTCAAACCGCACACGCAGCCACTGCAAGAAAGGAGTCTCGTGGAGCGCACGCAAGAGAAGATTACCCCGAACGTGACGACGAGAACTGGATGAAGCATACGCTGTCGTGGCAGAAGGAGCAACGCGGCAAGGTTGACCTGAAATACCGTGCAGTCGTTGGAAATACACTAGATGAGAGTATGCTCTTTCTCCCTTTGTACCTAATTGACTCTTGCTAACTAGGTCACAGAGGAGTGTGCGGCGGTTCTGCCTTTCAAACGTGTGTATTAAACGAAACCAAAGTTGTATTCAAATCTAAAAATGCAGCTACGGGAGAGAAGGATCAACGGTGTTTTTCTGTAGATAGACCAATTAACTATAGTTTTCCATTTCCTTTTATTTCCCCCATTACTTTTTTACACTTTTTCCGGCTTTTCGATTGAGATTTTATAGTAGATGATGGAATAAAATACAATTAATTGAACGTGGGAGAGCTTGATTCCTTTTCGTTCATTTTAAGTTTTTTTTTCTTTTTCGAGTGAGAATATATGATAGATTCTATTTTCATGTTATACAGTTGCACCGATCAGGATAGATACCAGTATTCTACTGGCTTTCCCCATTCACACGCATCCACTCTAAAAACAACGGACCACAGTTTCAATATTCGTTCAAACCAAACTGCTATCAATAGGGCCTACAGTTAGGCAAGCTGCAAGCAGGCGAGCAGGCAGGCAGGCAGGCAAGCTACCCCCACAACAAACCACCGACCCACACCCACAAAATCTCCTCAAACCAGCCTCGGTATGGTGAGCGATCACCACTCATGATATCATACCAACCTACCAGTCAAACAGATGGACAGACCCTTCTGTGTCCGACCATTTCAAACCCCGTCCAAGAAAACTTTTAAGTAGGATTCGTCGCCTTGTGCTCGCTCGTATTATGTCATGTAAAAAGTTCCCCGCCTTCCTCCTTCTCCCATTCCACATCACAGCTCTCAACGCCTCAAGTGTAAGTTCCGTCCCAACGCCTACTCAAGCACTGCCTGTTCTCGGGATCGTCGGGGTGCAGCTGGCAGCGTCGATCCACAGCCTACGGTAAATTTCCCGTTCCTAAAGCTGGCTAAACCGGTGGAACGAAATAGGACGCTAACTATGAGACCCGGCTTCTTACGAGGTGATGGTAGCGGTAGCGGCGATCTTTGCTGTGTTGCCGTGTGCAGCAGGTACTATAAGGCAATGAATGATATTTAGACACAAGCTTGCAAACCTAAGGTGTCATTGTCTGTACATCGCGAGCACCAACTCCAGTCACCAAAGACGCCTATCCACGAGAATACATTATTAGATTCCTTGATCCTATTTCTACCCACCGCCTGTGGAGGGAAAAGGAAAAGGAATGGGAAAAAAGGTTTCTCAAAACGCGGACAATCCACGTTTCATCATTGGGATAAATGTTAAAGAAAGAAAATGAAGGGAATAGTATGAACCCTACAAGTCTCCAACAGCCAAACCAAGTGCGCAGGCAAAGTGCAAAATACATAAAAGTGAAAAGTGAAAAGGAAAAAGGAAAAAGGAGAAGAAGAAGACGAGCCCAATGTTCCTACCCCAACCCCAGCTAGACAGCCAGCCAGCGAGATCACATTCCATTCCCCCAAAGCAAGCCAACCAGCCAACCAAAGCCAAGCCAGATAACTAACGCCAGCGAGCAGAGCGGGGCAGTGTAGAGTAGACATTAAGAACATTACTCCCATCCCGCCGAGGGTTAAAGAAAACACCCCCCCCGAAAATCACCTTCTAGAAGGGCCACCAGGGACCATCGTTCCCATCCTCCCTCCACCAGAACTCATACTCTGACGAACGATGGCTTCGGCTGCCGCCGCAGCAGCGAGCCTCTCCTTTTGTCTATTACGGTCTTTAAGGTACGACGCAGCCTCCGGCCTCATACGCAGGATTCGTAAAATCATATCATCGTTGGGCTCAGCTTGGGCTTCCCTCCGTTTCTCCTCCTTTGCCCTCCGCATGGTGCCCAGGTTCCTACTCATCAGAACGGATTTCGTGCGCTTCGCCCCTGGGACACCAAGGAAACCGCCAAAGCTCGTGGATGTCGGGTTATTCTTTTCTATCGACTTCTGGCGGGCCTGCTCTCGACGGGCCGCCGAGGCATTGGCCATGCGTTCTGATGTACGAATTAGGTTGTCGGTTGATTCGAAGTAAAAGAAGTTGAGGGATTGGAGCTCGTGGTATTTGGGGGATTTGAGAACGTCTATGGGGACACCAGTTGCTTCGCCGGTATGTTCGTCCACGGCGTGGAAGAAGTCGAACATGAGCTTCGCCGTTTTAGTCCCTGACTTCCTATGATTGCTCGGGGACTTGGGAAATTACCCGTAACCATTTAAAGACTGTCTCGGTCTCTTGCGGAGATAACTGCTTTTGTTGGGATGGTTTATCCGAAAGCGTGGGCACAAGCAGGCCTTCAATAGTAACCAAAACCTCTTTCCAGAGCTTAGACATTACCAAAGTCAAGGCAGCACTAGTTAGTGTTTGATTCAAGATTGCGAAATTCTCATTGAAATAATCTGTCAGCGGGACAACGGCTACCGCAATCTCCGCATCAGATACTAATTGCAAACCAGCCCTGTACGACTAAATAAACTGGAGACCGCTGATATGCTATATCCTTTGGAAAGTACACTCTTCAGAGCAGAACGGGAGAGACAGTGGTGAATATACGCGGACAGCTAGAAATTTTTGTTAGGCCAAGCATGTCTCAAGACAGAAGGAATCCCAACCTTATCCGTAATCTGTCGCGTCATGTCCCTCTCGGTTCTCTTCAGGTTCCTGAACGCTCTCCCGAAGTAAAACTGAATGTCATCTCGTTCACCCTCCATGCTAACCCTTAGCAAAAGTCTACCTTGAGTATCCAGATCCAGCCAGTATTCCTTTGGCAGGAAATCCCCAAAGTTGGATGGGTCCAGCTTGATGCTGGTCCTCCCAACACAGTCGTGGTCTCCGACGGTATCCCAATCCCACACCGTCGCCGTCAACCAGATCTGCCCCTGTGTGGTAATATCCACTGTCTCTTCCCATCTCGGATTGAGATTGCTATATATGACTCTAGTTTTTGCCAACCGCTTCTGATATTCGTCACCCAAAACTACGTAAGGATCGCTGAAACCATTGATGTCCATAGCTTTCAGGTCCTCGGCCTCCACGATCTTGATGGTGAAAACATAGTTACTGGATTTCTTTCTCTGCTGAGTAACGGGTGGAGTGTGTCTCGCAAGTGTTGCTGCAACGCCGTCAACATCGACAGTGTGCTCCAACTTATCAAGTTGTTGAAGGGCGAATTCAATATTATTGAGCTTTGTGCATGACTGGAAGCCGTTAGCTTTGGGATGTTTATAATATTGCAGAATTGAGAACAGGCATACCTCTGGAGCAAACTGGAATGGTTCAATTTTATCCTTATTACTCCAGGCATCTCGCGCCATAGCCACCCATCTTTGCTGCCTCGTCTGGCTGGCTGCGACTTCCTGTTCCGGAATTTGTCTATCCATTTCAAAGGTAAACAGCTTCTCTAGTACCTCGCAGTATCTGGAAATTCCACTGCCAAGGGTCTTCGCTAAAGCCGTCATGAATTTTCCGTGCTGAACGTCGTCCTTCCATTCAAGCTTCTTGATGTAATCGACTGTCTGATTCAGCGAGCGGAAAATATCCACTACGGACATTGTGTGGCGTTCATCATCAATCGGCTCGCGCCCCTGCTCCTGACGGATCCTAATGATAAAGTCATCTTGCTTGATAGCCTCGTCAACCCAGCCGATCACTTTGGCATCAGTGTTCCTGATCCAACGCCATACAAAGTCTGCTAGAAAATCTTCAAGGTGGATTGGGAATTTGTTTTTGGGAAACAGGTCCCCATAGATCTGGCGAATCTCCGATAACTCCCTATAGAGATCGAATCCGTCTTCAATTTCCACTTCCTGGTTCTTTTCTTGGTACGCCTGCATAATCCCAAGAACCACATCTCGTGCAACAGCAGCATATTCTGGAAACACAACCTCAACAAATATCATCATCGGATCCACGGACCTAATCGGTGGATTTCCATGTTAGAATGGCAAAGCTAAAATTAAAATTGCTCAATACATTAAGAGGCGAAGATTAACAAAAACATACCCCATGATAGGCTCTTTAAAGCGTTTGTTAACTTTCTCCGCTAGTTTAATGATTTTCTGGGTCAATTCAACCAAGTGAAATGGATCCAACTCGTTTTTATCTTGGGGTAGCTCGCTAACAATTTCCCCGAGTACCTCGAACGCCCTATTCCGTAGCCCTTCTTTTAATTGCTCAATGTAACTTTCCAAACCAGTTGACGTGAATAATGGATCCTCGTATATGTGCTGGTTGAGGATATACATAACCCGCCCAACGGGCTTAGCCCTTGGGTCAAATGCATGTTGGAGAAGATCATAGAGATCCCGGAGGAGGCTATCGTGGATAGATAACAATATCTGACGATAGAGGTTCTGATCCGCTATGGTCCAGGTTCGCCAATCAAAATCGGTGGCCCCTTTAGCATATAACCAAGCAGTATCCAAAGTAACAAGATCGATGTCCTGATCCTGATAAAACTTTCGGACAACATCCAAGAACAAGATTGAACTAGAAAACTGTGGAATGCGCCAGCGTGTACAACACTCACTCAAAATATCTAAGGAACCCTTCGATAGAAGCACAGTAGGATCAGCCCCTGGGACGTCCATCGGAAGAGCATCAGGATCCTGAAGGTCATACGAAAGGCATTTCTCAACCACGTGGCGGAAATAGGCTCGAGGGTCGGGCGGAATATAGGTATACGGAGTGTCAAGTATGTCATCAGCGACAGGAGAGGACACATCGAAATTTCCCATGTCGACTGGGTGATCATAGCCGTACATGGAAGAAGGTGCATCCGATGATGTGGATGACCGCGAAAGGTCATGATAGGGGTACGCACTGCTTTGCTGCAAAGACTGTGGTCGAGTCGTAATCGGACTCGGACCGGAAGTCGTTTTCACAAGCTCCGAAGGATTCGATTGTACAATTGCTAGCATGATCTGGGAGAGAGCCGGTGTCTCCAATTTCCGCCATGCTTCCCACGCCTCATCCGTATCAAAATCCTCACTCCGCAGTGTCCGTCCAGTATTGCCAAGGCTTAATTTATTACTATATGCCTTCATATCCATGAGGGCTGCCTTCTCCGTCCATACGGATTTATTGGTGTTAATATCTTGCTGGCATGTTTGCAGAGATACACCAAAAATCCTAGCTACTATCTTCACCAAGGGCATGTCATTGACGTTGTAGCTCAAGGGGGCCGGGGGGCCCATGACCATCACTATAGAAGTAGGCCGAGTCTCCTCCGCCAGATTCTGATCATGCTGGAGCAGCTTGGATTCCAAAGTTGCTAACTGTGACGCCAATTCGGGGTAACTCCCGATCCAATCCTTGTCCTTAAGGACGTTATACATAAGCCTCACGAATAGTGCCACATGGCGGTCGGATAACCACTTCCATGAATCATCCTGCTTGACCTTCTGCAATTCTTTAGTAGCTGAAGAGTAAAAGATCAAGACCAGGTCCTCAGCCCGTCGAGACTTTGCTACTCCTTCATAGAAACGAGGCTCCCTGAAGGCGGCGTAGAAGGCTCCGAATGTTCGCTTCACAGCAGCATCTTTGTATTCGGCACCAAATTCCCTTCCCATAACCACTCCCTCCAACCTTGGCTGAAGCGCAGGCAGAAACCCTTTAGGAAACCTGTTACCCTTTGATCCTCGGCTCGTGTGGCTAGAGAAATCCCGCATCAACTCGTGGAAGCTGGTCGACGATCGATGGATCTGTGGCGGGGCGGGAGCGGGAACCTGTCGCCTAGGACGAGGCTGGAGCAGGTAGGCCAGGTAGGCGCAACGGAGGGTATAGATGTACGCATCGTCAGCGGTCACCAGGACTAACTGCCTTGAACGTTGTGAACCCCCAGGACCCGCTCGACGCTGATGGTGGGACATCGGGGAGGAGATGAGACAGCGTGGCGGGGAAAGTGTCGTTATCTATGGAGGAGGATGGCGGAAGGTGATGATGTAGCGGGATAGCAATCGTCACAGGGCACTGCTTCCGCTTCCAGTTGGACTGGTTGGGTAAGGTTGTCGTTGCGTCGATATCCGATCTCACACAAGGCGGGGG
>PYWC01000044.1:1497823-1511390 GCA_003182015.1 Tuber magnatum
GGGGGGCTGAGGCGCAAGGGCAGCGGAACCACCACAACCACAAAAAAAGCAACACTAGGCCGATGACCACCGAAAAGAACACTCGGACTTCGGACTTGGGCGGAAATGATAACAATTGGGAGACACGGTATCTGTACAAGTACCATACAGTACGGTACCGTATCTCGGGAGGGGGGGGGAAGTGTTGGAAGTCAAAGCAAACTACCGGTACGGGCAGTACCAAAAACAAGGCAAAACAAAACAAACAAGATGGTCAAGCGTCGGGCAGACCGCGGGTGTGGTAGATTACCGGTACTAGATTATGATGCAGGAGATAGGCAGCAGGACAAGACAAGGGGGGGGGGACTGTTGGTCCAAAGCAGGAGCCGTGGGAGAGACGTGACGATCTCTTGCCCTCAATCTCGGCCGTTACAAAGGGCACAAACAGGACAGGAGAGCGCCGGATGAGGTTGAATCGGTAGGGAATGCAGGAATAACGTGATGATCAGGGACGGCGCTGCCAGTATTTTAGAGGATAACATACTCGTATGGGACACGGCATGACGTTGGAACCCTCGCCCGGCCAATCTTACTCCCACCAAATTTAACCGTGCTTCCATCATTCGTTACCGTATTGTTGCAAACCCTGTGGTCAGCTTCCGCAGCCGCTGGATATTCGCAGCTCGACGAAAAAAAAAAAACCCCGAAACCCGCTAATAGTCGGCAAAAGCAAGTGTGACACCACCTTTTTTTTTTTTGACGTGATAGTTCATGACTAAAGATACATGGCAGAGAGAATACAAAACTTTTAGAATTTTAATTAATACCAATAAAGTTGGCATTTTCTAGAATAGAATCTAATGAAACAGAGGATGAATTAGAATCAGATTCATCATCAGAGACCTGATTAGGAGTATCCTCTCCCAGATGAAGAGATGGTAGATATCTATTCTCAACCTAGCATATATTAGTTTAAAATTCTAATTTTAATACACCTAAGTTTCTTGTTTCTTCCAAAAATTAAGATTTACTTACAGTGGCTATGGTAATCTGACTGTTAGTGGATAGGGGTTTAAGTAAAGACAAAGCTTTTGCCAAATCTGGAGGAGGTACTAGTGATTTGAGATCCTTGAGAGTTGGATTTTTTTCAGGATCAGAAATGGAAGCCAATATTTCAGCAGAAATTACTACTCCTCCATGAATAATACTTTAGACCTGTTTTTTCCACTCCTTCTCCAACTTCCTGGCTTCAACTTCACGACAGTGCAAAGCTGCCTTAGCCTTATTTACTGCCATTTGGATATTCTTCTTTGCCTTCTTTCTAGCTGCTGCCTTCTCCTTTTCCTCCTTTTCCTTCTTTTTAAGACATACTGCTTCAACAGTAATTATTCTATTCTTTTGGATCACTCTGTAAGACTTGCTCTTATATATAGCTTCTTCTTGGGTTCTTTTATGAACTGTTCAATATGTTTCCTCCTAAAGTTGGGCCTTAGCAAGATGGATCTCTGTTCCCTCAGACCATTATTGAAATTGCTTTTTAGTTCTTAGACTGAATACTTCTGCTTGTTCTATTCATTTAAGGATATCCTTTTGGCTTTCGAAATATGTTGTTGGCATGAGAGTATATTCCAATTCTCCAATATCCTGAACTGAATCCCTATTGGCATTATACATATTTCTCAAGACTTAGTTGGTTTTTGAGTTATAGTGGCACATTTTCTTCAATGCTACCTTATAGCAAATAGAAAACATTTTGGAATTCTTGAAAGTGTTTTTGATAATATGTTGTTGAGATGTCTGATTGTGTAGAGAAATGCAATTGCAAAAAAAGAAGTTAAATGTATATTCTATATCGAGAGCGTATAGCATATTATGAACTATCCTGTTATGATAGTACTTCTATAGTCAGAAAACACTAATATCAAGAGGTTGGAGGATGTGAGTATGATGGGAAGGAAATTCAAAGAGAATAATATGATTTTCATAGCACTTGATAATAAAATCATTTTGGCGGTATGTGGAATGACCATTCAGAAGCAGGATTCTCCAATACTTATTAGGACCAGCTCTAACATATTTGATAAAGTGGTCAAGCCAGGACAGAGCAATCTTTTTACTGGTATATCTAGTAGGAGAGATAGCAATAACTTTTGTACTATCTGAGCTTTTGTCCATCCAGCTTTCCATAATCTTTTCACTAGGGCAGATGATAACTGGGGGAGATGATAGACTTCAATCAGCACAAATAGTTTCAATAATAGTTAGAGATTGCCAATTCTCAGAACTTGCAGTATATAACTCTTTTACTTCTACTAGTATGACTATAATCTCTCCTGTCAGACATTCAACTTGCATACCTGATTCTTCCATATTTGTAACCGGTATGGGTACTAGGTTATTTTATGTTTGGTTTCACAGTATCATTTGATACTTGTATTGTTTCATGTGCTATCGGTTGATACACATATCGTTCTATGTTTGGTTTCATAGTATTATTTGATACTTGTATTGTTTCGTGTGCTATCGGTTGATACATACATCGTTTTATGTTTGGTTTCACAGTATCATTTGATACTTGTATTGTTTTATGTGCTATCGGTTGATACACACATCGTTTTATGTTTGGTTTTACAGTATCATTTGATACTTGTATTGTTTCGTGTGCTATCGGTTGATACACACAATGTTTTGGAATATCGCTCATACTGGAGATAAGTGATATGCTATATTTAAAGACCGCTGATTCCCACAGTGGAAGCAGCAGACTTCGACAGACAGTATTCTTAATATACTTGGTTGAACGGTTACTTCCTTGATCTCCTATTACACCCTGCTCGAAGCCTCCTTTAGTAAGCAGTGCTCGCTTCTTGTTGAACAAGAAGCCATCTGCTCCTATCATACCACCACGTGACTAGGGCCTGGCCCGAACACGTTACAATATTGTATATATATTTAGTTCAATGAATATTGTACTTTTTTAAAGTATTTTGATACTCTTTAAAAAAGTTCCTTAGGTCTTCCTCAGTATGTGTTGCAAGTTTGAACACCTGCAACAGGCTTTATCTTAATTTTATATATACTAGTATTTCTTTTAAGTAACTGGCAAAACCATTTACGAGATGGTAGATTGGA
This sequence comes from Tuber magnatum, assembly GCA_003182015.1. Taxonomy (NCBI): domain Eukaryota; kingdom Fungi; phylum Ascomycota; class Pezizomycetes; order Pezizales; family Tuberaceae; genus Tuber; species Tuber magnatum. The sequence goes on from PYWC01000044.1 coordinate 1,500,935, forward strand.
TTTTCCTTCCTGACAAAGGTTATATATTACTGTGAAAATTATTGGTAGTGTTGCTGGAATTTCTATCTTCTATTGCTTCTAGCAAAATTGATATACTACTTTCTTCTAAGCTAGTGTCAAGATAATATTATGACCTCCATGTTGATTGAAAGTCCTACAAATGTTTTGTTATTAATTTTGCTTTTGTAATTGATATATTCAAATCACTGTGGACTTTACATTGAACAGCTCTGCAGCTGTGCTTGCCTTCTCTCTAGACTCTTGCTCCAACCACTCCAAGGCTTGATTTAGCCTCTCTTACATACTTGACTCTCTAGAAGCATTGGCTGCAGATTGGTTATCTTTTAGTTGAATATTATTCATATTCTATAAATGAGTTAGAACTTAGAAAATCAAAAAGTAATATATAACTAAAGGGAAAAATAACCTAAGATGATAAAGTGATTATAAATTAAATCACAAGTAGAGGCAGAATTTAAAAGTCATTATAAAAAGAGAAGTAAATCTGACTGTAGAAGTACAATCTTAATCTGAATATAAATAAGAAAGCAGAATACAGGATACAAAAAGGAATATTGAGTTACAGAAATATGAATTACTCAACACTATACTCTATATAGTGACTTATAAAATTCTATTATAGTCAATCATAGACTATCATGTCAAAAAAAAAACAAAAAGGTGGTATCATACATGCTTTGGTATTACATGTGCTTTTGCCGAGTATGAGTGAAGCAGTATAGAAGGGTAACCAACTATTAAACTATAAATAAGATTTATCAATATCTCCACTATCAAAGTAGCTATTACCTTCAAGTTCCACAAAGTATACTTTCTGTTTCTGAATTTGGCCTTCAGTTAACAGATTCCACCAATCCTTGAAAGGTTAGTTTTTAGTAGATTTTCCGTATGAATATGCCTTATAAAAAGGTAGACTCAGGGTCTATTCAGCAGGTATCCATACAAAAATACTATCATATTTTTGGGAAATAGCTTATAAGCTAAAATAAAATATTGTAGTATTTCCAAAAATAATGGTATTCAGCAATACACTTTTACGATAGTATTTTTCTTAATAAGAAAAATCTTATCTGATGTCCATAATAGAGATTGTATAATATAAGTATATTTTTTGTTTTTATTAGACATGTAGTATATATGCAAACTGCAATTCTGTTTTCTCTATATAATAAAATATCTCTTCTTTTGTTTTTATGATGGGAATAGCATTTGGGTATCCTCAACTGAGAAGTTTCTCATTAAAGCTCTTGTGAAGCATGTTTGGCAGAATGAGTGTGCTGAGAATAGATTTAAAAAGTGGTATGGGCAGAGGTTGTGGCAGAGCTCAATGCCACATTTGAAGAGGTACTTCTCAAGCCTATTACAGTTATGTAAGCTAAGAATAAAGAAGTTATTGTAAGAGAATTGATTCAATTAAATGCAATCTTTGTAGTAGTTTATAAATAATTAAGGTGAAGTATACTGACTAATTATTCAATTGAATTTTAATTAGCTTAAGTATGAGTTTGAAATTGTTCAAAAGATAGGATCAAACTCAGGATTCAGTTGGAATAAGTTTAAGGATATTCCCATAGTACTAGCATTGGTTTGGCATAAGTATACGGTTGTAACCGGTACGGGTACTAGGTTGTTTTATGTTTGGTTTCACAGTATCATTTGATACTTGTATTGTTTCGTGTGCTATCGGTTGATACACACCTTGTTTTGCAATATCACTCACACTGGAGATAAGCGATATGCTGTATTTAAAGACTGCTGATTTCCGCGATAAAAACAGCAGACTTCGACAGACAGTATTCTTAATATACTTGGTTGAACGGTTACTTCTTTGATCTCCAATTACACTCCGTTTGAAGCCTCCTTTAGCAAGCAGCGCTCACTTCTTGTTGATCAAGAAGCCATCTGCCCCTATCGTACTGCCACGTGACTAGGGCCTAGCCCGAACACATTACAACAGCGGTAAGTATCATTTCCTATTATGAAAGTGGAGTGATATAAGCATTTATACAAGGCCAATCTAATAGGAGATTGATAAAATATATATATAGGTCTATAAAGAAACTGGAAAGTATTGCCATAAGCAATTACCTTACTATGAGCTTCTCGAAGAGCTGTTTTCTGATATAGCAGCTTCAGGAAGATTTACAAAAACTAGAGAGATTGAATCTGAGATGGAGAGGAACTAGACGGTATTGGAAATAGAATTGGATGTAGGAGAGTTGGGGAGTTTGGAGTAAGATAGGGAAGTGGCTAGTAGCCAGCCTGAGCATGAACTAGAAATTATTGGAAGTTCTATGCCCAATAATTCTGGTTTGGCTCAGGCTGCAAACTGGAGCCCTGAGTTGGATGGAGGCTATAGTAGTCAAGATTTAAGCTTGCCCATTTGTAGTCGAAGTAGATTGTCTGATACTAGTGGTGGCGAGTTGAGAGATAGGAGTGATGGAAGCTATTACAATAAGCATATCCATACAAGTATGACACTTCAAGGTCCACTAGCAAATGCTCTACTTACTCTCCACAATAAGGCTGTTGAATAGAGAATTCAGAGCTAAACCAGCAAAGAAGAGCAGACAATCAATAAGCTTCTTGAGCTTATATGGAATCAGATGAGTATAGTGAGTCTGATATTATAAAGCTGGTACTCACTTTTTAGAAGAGAAAAAATGCTATTGAATTTTTGGCAATTACCAAATATCTTGGTATTAGAACAAATTGGATTGCAAGATAGCTTGCTTCTTAATATATATATAATAGATAACTTTTATGTACGTGACTTGTACTTCCATCAATAAAGCATTTTATCTTTAAATAGTTATGAATTACTATCTAATAATCCTTGAATAACAATACTTTATACTTATTTAAATACAGCTGATAATCTCTCCACATTTCAGATACAATTTGATCTCATAATCTTGCCATTCTCTGTTTATCATTACCTCTATTGCCTTCATATGCATTCTCCTCTAGGTCTTCAGCCTCTCTATTATCTACTATATATTTATATTGTACCCCTGGTCTTATATTTCTCCCATGGCCTATTGATTATAAGTTAATATAAGATCAATTCTCTCTCTCTTGACAACTTACCTGAATTTGAGTGTCTTCTTGCTTGACTCTCCTGTGACTGGAGCTCTTCAATGGAGTTTTTATTGTTATCCTTCATTCCCAATATAAGATTTATTGAATTAAATTCCAGCTCTTGTTGATGGTACTTAATAAAATTGTACAAAGCAGTTAGAGCTAAGACAAGCTTAACCTGACTTTGAAATGGGTACTCTGCTGCAGTTTTCAATATTCAAAATCTTCACTTTGGTACTTCAAAGATTCTCTTGATTGAATTCCTCAACTAAGAATACCGTAGATTAAACAGCTCTTCTATATTTTGTGGCCTGATTTACATTAACAATTAGCATGCTTTAATCAATTAACAACTGTATTGGATTACTGTAACCTGTTTGGACAGGGGTCCTACTCATGTGATAGTATGATAGGAGCAGATGGCTTTTTGATCAACAAGAAGTGAGCACTGCTAACTAAAAGAGTTTTTGAAAGGGTATAATAGGGAATCAAAGAGGTAACTGTTCAAACAAGTATATTTGAAATACTGTCAGTCGAAGTCTGCTGTTTCCATCATGGAAATCAGTAGTCTTTAAGTACAACTTATCACTTATAAATAGTATAAGCAATTTTATGAAACATTGTGTGTATCAACCAATAGTATATGAAATAATACAAGTATCAAATGATACTGTAAAACTAAACTTAAAACATTGTATGTATCAACCGATAGCACACCAAATAATACAAGTATCAAATAATACTGTGAAACCAAATATAAAACATAACCTAGTACCTGTACTGGTTACAATTATATTTTATCATAATACTCCAAAGATTCTTTCACTCAAGGATAAACACAGAATACAACACACCTATTATATCTTAATATGTACTGAAATATGAAATTCCAAAAGTCCAATCTGATCATTGGATATCCCATCTAATTAGATCACTCCTTCCTTCTCCAATACCTACCTTCCAGTATCAACAGGGCATCTTAGCCAGCTGGGCAGAATAGAGGAAAGGGCAGTGAGCAGAGCAAAGAGAAATCAATAGCTATCAGTGACCTTTCCAATATAACATGAATGAAAATTCCTGTCAGATCTACAGATTGCTGCTATCCAACAGTTGAGCTAAAGCAACAAAAAGCACAAAGAATGCCCAAATCCTTCAAGGTCTTGAGAGGCCTAGAGTAGTAATTGGTACTGCTCACACAGATAGTATTGCACCCCATGGTATGGTGTCAAGCACCCTTTTCTTAATGCATATCCAGTGTTGCAAAGGTAGTACTTGCTTTCAAGTATTACATATCCTGTGTCCAATGCATCATTTAATACTTTTCTATTATGAGTGAACCTCTTCCATCCAGCCAAAACATAATAGAACTGGAGATCAGATGTACAAGCAGCTATAATATTCTGAGTTATCTGGGTCTTGTAGTTCCAATATGTTCCCACACCTTGCTCTGGTACCTAGGCTAGCATATGAGTACCATTAATTACCCCTAGCACATTCTTGATGTATGGATAGAACTTCTTATTTCTCGTCATTTCATATAGATACTTATTCACTGCGAGTCTAATAAAGCTGGTGTGAAGGTTTATCAGACTGTTTGAAATAATATTGAAGTAGCTATTAATGCTATATTTTATTAGTATTTATACCAAGTGAGTTATTAGACAGTAGAAATTGTCACTTACCAGTTAACTGTATTTCCACTATGCTGAAACCTCTCTTGTATATCCCAATTTGAGGTATTCCATCCAACAGTCCAAATAAATATAGCTACTTGCTCCTCTATCTTAACAAACTTTGTTGAGGTAAGAAGACCTCTATCTTCTAGCTATTGGCAGGGTTGAAGGAATACTTCATATGGTATTCTTAATACCTCAATTACTTGCCTTTTATTTCTTCATAGAGCAAGTAGTTCTTCTATATATTCTTTCCCTAAAAGTACTGAGTTTTGGCAATCCTGAACCTCATATCATACTTCTACAATATTGGTAATAGCTGTATTGTGGTTGGTCTAAGGTTCTATTCACATGACAGTACAATAGGAGCAGATGGCTTCTTGGTAAACAAGAAGCAAGCACTACTTACTAAAGGAGGCTTCAAGAGGGTGTAGTAAAGAATCAATGAAGTAACTATTCAATCAAGTATATTTAGAATACTGTTAGTCGAAGTCTGCTCCTTCCATTGTGGAAATCAGTAGTCATTAAATACAACTTATCACTTATATCTAGTATGGATGATATTATAAAACCTGGTGTGTATCAAGCGATATCATACGAAACGATACAAGTATCAAATAATACTATGAAATGAAACATAAAACATTGTGTGTATCAAACAATACCACACAAAGCTATACAAGTATCAAGTGATACTGTAAAACTAAACATAAAACATTGTGTGTATCAAATGATACCACACAAAATTGTATAAGTATCAAGCGATACTGTGAAACCAATCATAAAACATTATGTTTATCAAATGATACCACATGAAACGATACAAGTATCAAGCAATACTGTGAAACCAAACATAAAATATTATATATATCAAACAATAGCATATGAAATCATACAAGTATTAAGTGATAGTGTGAAACTAAATATAAAGTATAACCTAGTACTGGTACTGGTTACAATAGTAGTAGTGATATTTAAAAGAAAGAGAGTGTTTAGTTGAAAGAAAATATTGCAATTATTATGGTTGGCCAGATCTGATTGTCTTACATAATCTAAAGACCAAGATGGCATTGTTGATTGGAAAGGATATTGTAACCGGTACAGGTACTAGATTATGTTTTGGATTTTGTTTCATGGTATCATTTGATACTTGTTATGTTTCAAAGGTCTCAGTTAATACTTGGAATGTTTTATGTTTTGTTTTATAGTATCATTTGATACTTGTTATGTTTCAAAGGTCTCACTTAATACTTGGAATGTTTTATGTTTTGTTTTACAGTATCTTTTGATGCTTGTTATGTTTCAAAGGTATTGCTTGGTACTTTCAATAGTTTATGTTATCACTTATACTTGAGATGAGTGAAAACTTGTATTTAAACGCTACTGTTTCCCTGATGGAAACAGCAGACTTTGACTGACAGTATTCTTAATATACTTGGTTGAACGGTTACTTCTTAATCTCCAATTACACCTCTGCAAAGCCTCCTTCAGTCTACATAGCTCTCGCCTCTTGCGGAACAAGCAGGCCACCTGTTACTATTATACTCAAAGCCTGATTAGTACTCTAATATTACACCTAAGATGAACTGGCCTAGCATAATGGGCATGTCACATGATCATTGGCAAAAGGTCACATGTTCGATTCCAGGGTCCATCAGAGTATTTGGAGAATGAGTTAATTTCTACCAATACAACACCGGTACAAAACCCACATTAACGCCACCACCAAAGGTCTCCGACCAAGGGGTTTTCACTAAGTCTTCAAGAGAGGACTCTCAGCTATTGTAATGACCCAGCATACATGAGCTATGGTAGACGGAACCTATACCCATACAGGTAGCCAGGAGGCGAACTGGTAGGAACCGGCAGGCAAGTAAGTACTTGACCTACGGAGACCCGATGGCCCGGGCTCCAAGAATGAACAGAATTGGCTGGTCAGGGACTTAGGTACCTGGATACACCAGGGAGCGGTGTCATCATACTTAGGGACTTCTGAAGGGGCAGTTGCTCAGCTAGGCCGGGTAACTGGAGACAGGTCAGAAATGTCTATCACCGGTGATGGGATAGACAGGGTAACAGGGAAAGGTTATCTTGTCCGCTGGACAAGGTTACCCTACCCTGGGGATCAGGTTACCCTGCCTTGGGGCTTGGGTTACCCTGCCCAGAATCCTGAGTTACCATACCTTTCAATACGAAGTCCCTTGGGGAGTTCGGGAAAATTGACCGGAATGTTTGTCACGCGAAGCCATGCAGGATACTGGAATCTGTGGTTCCGGAGGATGCTATTGGGTGAGCTATGTAGCTTCGATGAAGCTGTAAATTGAAGACATTATTCCTATCATACCCCTTCGGCCCTGCCTTGAGGCCCGGATGTCATGGGCAAACAGTTGTGTAGTTGTGTGCAGTCTAGCAAAGAGGAATCTTTGCAGACATGCTTGCAATCCTGTATACGTCGCTGCTGTCAGGTCGACTGCCAGCTGTTCACAGGATATATAAGGGGGCATAGGGTGGAAGGTGGAGTACCTCCTCCAAGTTGTTCGGAGTAAAACGGACCAAAACCGACGGAGTTAACGGGTGTTAACCGTGGGGGTCCTGAAGGTAGTCCCGGTTAGTGCCGGGGCGACAGGGAGAGTTTTACATGTACCAAGCCGGAAAGTGCTCCCAACGCTATAGGCTCTGAAAGGGAACTGCAGAGACAGTAAAAGCATGATTCCTACCACAGGTAAGGTAGATCCGTGGTAGTGGTCATGGGTAGCACACATTGGATCACTCCTGGACTACCGTGCTCTGCGGAAGACACCGGAAGCCGAAGACCTGTAAATAGTAAATAGATAAACCGCTCACGGTAGCCTCCGGAGTCAAGTAGAGAGCAATGCATATGGGAAGAGCGTCATAGATAGTCTAGTTCATGAGGTGTCTTGACTGTTAGCCACTGGCAAGACACTGATGCGCAGAAGTTTTCAGTTCGGCGGGCACAATGGAAATGCCCCACAGAAACGATAACCGCATAAGGTAAACGCCGACTAGAGTGTGTCGACACATGGATGCCCGAAGGGTGTGCCAGGAGACGTGTCGGACGACCCTTAGCGGAGAAGAGTGTGCTCCAATAGTGGGAGTAAACTGATGGGGGAGTTTCTGGCATAAGATAAAACCACCTGAAAGTCTACGCAAGAACTTTCCTACTCCAACAATCAATCCTCTCGAGACCTTAATTGAGTGTAGCGTCAGGCTTAATGATATCAAGTTTTACTGTTTACTTTACTCTTACATCTGTGTGAACTTTTGCCGATAAGTTTGAAGTTGTTCGGTACGGTCGCAACCTTGGGATCTATCTTCATAGGGGTGCCACCATTACAGCTATCCTGACATGGTCTATTAAACTAAATTGGTTAGTTGGTTGTGAAGATAAACCATATGCAAAGATCACTCAGCTGTGCCAACAGATAGATGCCAACCAGGGTGAGGTCGGCTACTCTGATAGAAGTTCACGGGTGCCATGCAGGTAGTAAGACCAAATTTCAAGTCTATTGGTAGAGCAATACAGAGCAAAGTTCTGATGGGTGGATGACGCCCAAGGGACGATCGTTCACCCACACTCAGAGATATGATAGGGTAAAGCCTGATGATAGCCTACCATGTGAAAGGTTAACTCTATACATAAGGAGACCTAAAACGCCATTGGTATGATAAGACAGGAGCATGTCTCCTGCAGGTTGATGTAGGTGGGTGGTATGCTCACTTGCATTGATAAGTTTGTTGTCGGAGCTGATCACTCCCTATGCAGAGAAAGCACCAGTAGCTGTTTGCTATGGCAAAAGGGTTTGAGTGACTATGGATGAAGAGTACAATACGAGGAGAGGGGGATCACACCCTCCCCACTATCTGAAGAATTCAGAGTCAAGCAGGGTAAAGGTTTTCAGAGTCCAGGAAGCTTGTACCAGAAGAGCAGGGAAAAATTAGATAGCTTGTGAACACCCAGACGCAGAATATAAATATCAAGGTGCCTCTCACGCTTTTACAAGAATCACCAGCGATGGAGAAGAGATCTTGTCAACATATTTATTATATGATAGACTTCTTATTCTACTTCTATTCAGAAACTGCAAGTGAGCCTTCCTAGCAATCACTTCATCCTGTATCAGGCCTTAGTTCAGAATTGCTTGTCCTTAAAGTTGGCTACCGCCTAACACCTAAGTGTGAACATGTTATATATATAATTCTGCATGACTGAAATTAGAAATGTTTTTTCTAATTGAGTACTGATAATACTGATATTGTATTAAATAATGAGGTGGAAAGAGTTGTATTTGGAGAATAGAAAAATAATTGATAATTTCACACTATATTACTTAAAGAAAGTTTGAATTTATTTATTTATTTATTTCTTTTTACAAAAGTACTATAGTATTTGTAGCTTGCTGAATACTAGGCCAAACTAAAATAAAAATACCTCAAAAAATACCTCTTCAAAGCGGAAATACTATTATATTTTTGGCTTGCCAAATAGGGCCTTAGTTTATTAGCACGTCATAGTACAAAATATGACTGTACAAAAAGAACAGTTTCCATTCCATGTTTAATTATATTAGTATAGTTAGCTGGTATTTTATTAACAATCTTTTTTAGAAACAAATATATTACCTTCATTAGATCATATAAGTTTTAGCATATGTAAGGTAGTTCACAGTAGTTATAACGGTTGTTTATTGACAAATACTGCCATACAATTAGATATCCTAATACAACACTAAACGATATAGTAAGAGTAAGTATCAAATGCTCCATATATTTCAAATCTAAAGTGGAAAAGCTTATAATGAGTATCAATAGAAAAGACCAAATTTAGTCCTGACTTGTAAACTCCTTTCTGCTTTGTATAGTTGCAAAAGCTTTCGTTCTATTAGTAACTCTATTAGAATCAACCTTTCTCAATGCATCCTAAATTTGATGGCTATGTAGAAGAACTATTATTAATAAAAAGGTTGTTTTTCTTACAATTGAATAATATATAAAAGTATAGAATAGATATCAACTTCGGATGAAATAAATACTGCACTTAATTGTATATTTGTTAGAGCATATTCATGACTATAAGGAACAGTATAATGTGTTCAGGCCAAGCCCTGGTCACGTAGTGGTATGATAGGAGCAGATAGCTTCCTGATCAATAAGAGTCGAGTGCTACTTAGTAAAGGAGGCTTTGAGGGGGTATAATAGGAGATCAAAGGAGTAACCATTCAATCAAGTATATTTGGAACACTGTCAGTTGAAGTCTGCTGTTTCCATCGTGGAAATCAGGGGTCTTTAAATACAGCATATCGCTTATATCCAGTATGAGCGATATTCCAAAACATTGTGTGTATCAACCAATAGCACATGAAACAATACAAGTGTCAACTGATACTGCGAAACTAAACATAAAACATTTTACATATCGAGTGTAATGACCCAGCATACATGAGCTATGGCAGTCAGAACCTACACCCATACAAGTAGCCAGGAGGTGAACTGGTAGAAACGGGCAGGCAAGTAAGTACTTGACCTGCAGAGACCTGATAGCCTGGGCTCCGGAATGAACAGAATTAGCCGGCCAGGCACTTAGGTACCTGGATACACCCGGGAGCAGTGTCTGTGTACTTAGGGACCACAGAAGTGGCAGTTACTCAGCTAAGCCAGGTAAC
>PYWC01000044.1:1523234-1562823 GCA_003182015.1 Tuber magnatum
AGCGCTGCTTGCTAAAGGAGGCTTCGAACGGGGTGTAATAGGAGATCAAAGAAGTAACCGTTCAACCAAGTATATTTAAGAATACTGTCTGTCGAAGTCTGCTGTTTCCATCACGGGAATCACCGGTGTTTAAATACAGCATATCGCTTATCTCCAGTATGAGCGATATTGCAAAACATTGTGTGTATCAACCGATAGCACACGAAATGATACAAGTATCAAACGATACTTTAAAACCAAACATAAAACAATCTGTGTATCAACCGATAGCACACGAAACAATACAAGTATCAAACGATACTGTGAAACCAAACATAAAACATTGTCTGTATCAACCGATAGCACACGAAACACTACCAGTATCAGATGATACTGTGAAACCAAACATAAAATCCTAGTAACCCGTACCGGTTACAGCTTACGAAACAATACAAGTATGAACCAAATCCGTGGAATTAAACATAAAACTAACCTAGTACCCATACTGGTTACACTCCGAAAATAAAATAACAATTTCACCAAACCTAATACCCCACAGAAATCCTAATAGTCGGTAGATCCGCTATTTTCCGGAAGGTCTCCATAGGACCCACCCTCATAGTTATCACTGCCTTGCAACATTCTCATGTCATCCTGCAATATCCATTCCGCAACCTCCACTATGTTTCTAAACACTTCTGACAGGGCGTCTCATGTACAAAGCAACACGATTCCTAGTAGTATGGTAAACCAATTCAGTCTTGGACCATCCGGTTCTTTTAGTCCTTCCTCTCGATATTAATTCATCCGCATTCCTTGCAATAGCCGATGTAAAATATCTTCCAGTATGCGCTTAGTGGGATAGTTTCACAGTATAGTAGGTATCCAAGGATCTGGTTTCATGCTCTCAGGCTGACATTTTCGTAGGTTGACCTTATTAGTTTTTTTGTGCAATAGTAAAGGGGCTTTTTTGGTTTCCAGATAATGGGGTAAGATTTGCTGGGGTGTGTCTGGGCTGGTTGGTGGTATTTATGTCTCGGTATTGGCCTCGCTTAGGTGTTCAGGGAAAGGTGTGGTATATGATTTTAGGTATCGACCTTGCTTAGGTGCTCAGTGGAAATCTGTTATATTTTAATTTTGGTTTCTTCCGTTTTCACACAACCATTAAATTTTTCTGTATTCAGGTAGTACCCACTACCGAAGCGGAACACATCTGATAGTGTTGCTCCCCACATCCATCCTATTGATTCAGTTGTTATTTCAACATATTTGTCGCAAACATGTATAAATAATCGTTGTGTAAGTTATCGTCCAGGGATAATGTCACAGTTTACCAACAGTCCTATTAGCTAATAGTGCAGTCTTCAAGGTACTTGCTTATAGTTTGACATCATAAGACTATTGGATAGTAAGTGTTTTATTGCTTTGTTATTCCCTGTACTTGGCTTTGGCTAGTCATGCCATGTATGCAGCTTCGACTTCCATTACCTGATTCTCATCTTCATTGCTTTCGAAATCGCTTTCAAAATAAGCTGACCAGAAACCATCTTGCATTTCTTCATTTGTATCAGGATGGAGGTGTTGGATTTCTGGCCGAGTTGGGCTCCACCCTACCATTAGATGGTTTATTGTAGGGCATAGCTCGTCTTCTGGTTTCTTATCCACCCCCTATTTGTTTAGTAATTCCATCGCGTTTTCTAGTCGATTTAGGGGTTCCTGGCTGTTCTCCATTTCAGGGTATTCCGCCCACTTCTCAAGGAACCAGTCGTAGTCATACCACCTTCTATGATCTCTTATAGTGTTCACTTCCTACTCTAATTTTTCATTAATAACAATTGGTGGTGGCTTTGTGTGGCTTCTTTCAGTGAATGCACTATCACTATTAGGGAGGTACCTCTGCACCATTGATGCGTGAAATCTCACTTCTCGGTTCCAGTACATTGTTCTATCCATTTCCACCTTGTAGTTTTCCGTATAGTCATCATGTCCAATTATGTTGAATGGTCCTCACCAGTGTGGTTACAATTTCTTGCTTCATCCTGATTCGGTTGCGAACAGATTTCCATAAACCAATAATTAGTCACCTATCACAATTGCTGTATAGTATCTACCTCATTAGGCTCCTGTTCTTGTACTTCTGAATTGCACCAGTTTGATAGCATTGAATGCAGTGTTCCAGATTACTTGTTGTCAGTTTAACAATTCATCACCTGCTAGTAGTGCAGAATTCTTGAAATTCACCAGCAGGAGTCGTGGGTAATTTTTCCCAAAAACTGCTATGTATGGTGACATACCCAAAGTTTCAGACCATCTTGCATTTAAGTATGCAGCCATTTTGGGTATAGCATCAAACCAATTGTTCTATTTTGCATTGACTTGGTTTCGAAGAGCTGATTTCAATTTCTGAATTTTTCTTTCAACTTGTCGGTTCGTCTGATAGTGGCCTGTTGCTTCTTTGATATGCTCAATTCCAAGCAAGGGACACTGCTGTCTCCACACATGAGACTCGAATGATAGGTCTGCATCACTCACTATTGTTGTTGGATATCCAGGGAGTGTAAACATTCTGTTGCATAGCAGTTCCCAGGTTGTTATTGCCCTTACTTCCTTGATTGTCAGTATGAGACAAGTAAATCCCAAAATCCATCTATGGCCACTAGGATTGTGTCGTACCAGTGTGAATTGTAGAAGCGTCCTGCAAAGTCAGTGGCTATCGATTCAAAAATCTCAGATGGTAGGACAATCATTTCGGCCTTTCCTTCTGGTAACTTGGTAGGTTCTTTGTTCGTTTGGCAGGTGCGCCATTGGGCCACATATGCTCAGAAATTCTTGCACATTTCAGGCCAGAATAGGTACCTGGTAGCATACCATGAGTTCTGTTCAGTACTGTATTGGCCTTTGTTCTAGATTTTGGCTATAACGCACTCTCTCAGTATAGTATTTCCGAAAGCGGGGCCTTTCAGAATATACTGGCATTCTTCCACGTATCGTGTTTTTGCGTACAGGATCCTATTTGCGACTGGGTAGGAGGACAAATCTCCTTCAGAATCCATGTTTTCGTTGACTTTTTTCCATATTGGTTCCTTCTGGTATGCTGTAACCATGTGTGTGCCCAATATCCTGATCATTTCATTGACTGTTAGTCTGGTGTCCTGCTTGTCTTCTATCACGCTTCCTTCAGATGTTTCAGGTTGGTTATCCCCCTTATTGTCTTCCTAGACATGATATAGTCCACGCCAATATTAATCTATCATTGGGGACATCACTGTGACTGCTGTCTTATTGCTAAAGTTTTCCATCCATTCTGCCCATTTAATCCGAGGCCAAATATCTGGCCCTAGCATTCAGAATACCGGGGCTTCAGAATTCAGTATTGTAGGGATTGGGTAGAATCTGGAGCTCAGCTGAATAGGGATGGACAGCCCTTCCCCAGTACTCATTTGTCTACCGCCAACCATTTCCTGCCACTCCCAGTCACCAACTATGGGTGATTCTGGAGGGCTTGGGTCAGATTCTGTGCTTGCGGGTCTTGGTTCTTTACTGGGAGGTTGAGGGGTTGGCTTGCATCGCTGCCTGAGGTGGTTATTCATGAACTTGATATCGGTTTGGTGATATAGGCAATGGTCGATATAACAGTATGAATAGTGTAGCTTACTATGTTGAAGTTTCTCCGGTGGCATACTTCGCAAAGTGTACTTGTCACCCAAAACATTTCCCGCAGTGACTGAGCAGGGGCTCTCAGGGAGCACAGGGGCCTTATTGGGATACTCAGTGTATGAGTAAGGAGGGGAGGTAGGGGAGATGTCTCGCTCGAGCTCTATTATGTTTGATTCTTGCTCGTAGACCATCTTGTCCGATATGTTATCAGTCTCCTTTTTATAATCATGGACATAGAGTGGGTTCAAGTCCGATCCTTCCTTGTATATTGAGGAAGGGGTATCAGCTAAATAGCTCAGGCTTACTGGTGCATATACTATCTTCGGATCGTATTTTCCTAAGGTACTGAGCCATCCAAACTGCTTTCCACTTAGGTTCTTTGCAGTTCACAGGTGCGTCAGGGGCTGGTGGTCCATTACTATGGTGAAGGCATTTCCCATTAGTACATTGCAGAACCAGTTAAGCACCTCCACTATTGCTAGGGCCTCTTTATCGTTGGTTCTATAATTTGTCTGTGTGTTGGTGAATTTTCTGCTATGTAATGTAGCAGGTCGAGCCATCTCATATGTGGGTCTGTGTCCTACCCATACTTCTATTCCCAAACCTGAGGCGTCTATAACTAACCAAATTGGTTCTTTGCTATGTATGTCTGTTGGTTGCATGACTTGGTAATCAACAATTCACTTCTTGACTGTCTCGAATAGGGTCTGATGAATGGTCGTTCATACGAACTCAGCATTTCCCATTAAGTCTGTTAATGGTGCCATTAGGGTAGCATGGTGTGGGAGGAACTGAGCCACATAATTCACTATCCCTAGAAAGTGTTGCAATTCTTCCTTGTTTTGCAGTGTCTTCCAACTTGCAATGGACGATATTTTTTGGGAGGAAGTATGAATTCCTTTGTTATCCACTATGTCTCCTAGTACTTCCAGCTTATCTGCAAAAAGTACTAACTTCTTTTTGCTTGCATAGAATTTTGCTTTTCTGAGTCTGTCATATCCCTGGTGTATGTGTTTTTTGTGCTCCTCTGATATGTCCCAGAAGATAAGAATATCATCAATGTATATCCATACAAAATGATGTAGGAATCCACTTAGGAGGTCTCCCATTATCCGCATAAAGGTTGCTGGTGCATTCATGTCTCCTTGTAGCATCACCTTGCTAACAAACCCTCAAAATGGGGCCTGGAATGAGTTGAACTTAGCACTGTCTTTGTCTACCCATATCTGGAAGTATGCGTTGCTTAGATCAATCTTCCTTCTGAATTTTGCTCGTCTTGTACGGTTTAGGATCTGCTGTTGGTTGGGAATGGATCGACTATCCATGATTGCATTGTCGTTTCAAACTTTCAAGTCCACCAGGGGGTGGATCCTTCCATCTCATTTTGGTTGTACAAACATAGGTACTGCTCCAGGCACTTCCTGTCATATGATTACCACGGCTCATAATTTTTCACTTATCCAATTTATGAGCTTTTCCTTGTATGCTTCCGGAAGGGAGTATGTGGGTTGGTTTTGTAGGTCAGTTGGATCCTTCAGCTGAATGTGGTAGTTAATCTTACATATGGGGGACAGCATTCAGGGACCTTGTCTGGGCATACATCCCTGTATTCTTCCAACAATGTTGCTACGGTGGGGTCTAAAACTGCGGCTTGGAATTTCCTCCTTGTTGGTTTGCACAACATGCATAGTTTGTTATCAAGAAACCCCACTGCTCTGTCCCCAGACCTGATAAGAGTATTGTCTCTCATTAGGAATGGCAATCCAATTAGGGTGTCGTATTTTGCCAGGTTTCCTACCAACATCTCCTGATTTGTCTATTTCTTTTTCCCGATTCCTATAGTTAGTCCAGGTTTCTGATAGCTTGGGGAGCGAGAACCTTTCATGGCCATGTTGACCATTGTTGATTGAGCTAGGGGTTCCATGGGTATGCCATAGGTAGTGATAAAGGTAGTACTAATTATATTGCAACCGATTGTCCCAGTGTCGAACAGTATCTTTGCTGAATGGCCCTCTATCTAAATTGTTTCTTCTAGTACGTCATGGGGATTAACTTCTAGTGTTGGTTGTGTTTGGAGGCTTTCTATTTCCACCAAGTTGATTTCAACCTGCATGTATCTCCTTGCTTCTATGTAGCTTGTGCTAGCATCTCGTTTTCCTGGTTTTCGTTTTCCCTTTTTGGTATAGCAGTCTTTTGCATAGTGCTCCTTTTTTCCGCATTCGAAACATGTGCCTTCATCATGCCTTTTTTGCTTCTTATCTTTCTTATCTTTTAAACCTTTGCAGTTTGGTTGTTTCTTCCTTGTATTATCCCATAAGGATGACCTCTTACTGCTCTGTTGCAGGGGTGTGTGCATTCGGTAAACTCCCATCTCATAGAGGATGGCATCCTTGTGTTCAGCTTCTTTGACAATCCTGTCAAAGGAGTCTCCTTCTTCTTCCATAGGTTCTACCTTCTGTTGTAATCTGGGATGTATTGCTTTATCCAGCCTCTGCCACAGTGTGTACTGAGATACTGTTCTGCTGGGCAGCCATCCATGGTATATTAAGAGATCCGTTGCTATCAAAGTTATCCTGTCTGTCATTCCATTTCATACTTGTTGGATTTCCTTGAACTTCTTATACAGTTTTTCTGTATTTCGCAAGGGCTGGAATCTGTCCTGCAGGTATCTTATTAGAGTTATTTCTCATATTTTTTCTTTGCTATCATAATAGTTCATTACTTGGTAATATGCTTCTTCTGCCTTTTCTGTACCGAAACTTCCGAACTTTGCTCCACTCCCTTTCTTTGTCTTGTCCATATCATGTAGGGCGAGGTATTGGGACATGGTCGTTACCCATCGGTCAAATACCTCAGGTCTTAACTCTCCCTTTTCACCTCAGAATGTGGGCGGCAGGGGAAGCTGGACCTTCGGCCTTGACTGCCCAGCCAATAGACCATGCGGCGCAGCGGATTCTCCTTCAGGCATACTATGTTCAGACTCTTTGCTGGTGGAGCTGTCGTCTAATAAGTAGTCTGATGGGTCATTTGGTAATTCGTTTGTAGGTTCTACTGCTGCCAATTGGTCTGATTTTCCTTCCTCGTCACCTTCCTTTTTTTGGAGTACGGGTTGGTGGGCTTTATTTTTTTGGGGTTTGTGCTGCTGCCTTTCCTTTGCCGGGTCTCGAGGGGTAAAGCCCAGGGAGGCTTGTTGCTGCATTTGCTAACTTGTCAGTTGATTCGCTAAAGACCTGCGTGGCCATGTCTCATGCTCTTTGTCTTTCTGCTTTGTCAATTGCAAAGTTGGTCTTTGGCCCTTTTGGTTTCCTCGTTTGCCTTCTTTTGGTAAGGCCTTCTGGTAAGACCTGCTTCCCACTTTGGGTCTCTAATGACTCAATAGTCTTGTATTGGCAGAGCTGAACCTTCCTCAGTTTTGTTGCTCCCCACTGCTGGCTTTGGGTTGGACGCTTCATGGTTGATTGGGCCTGGTCCATGTGGGTCTCTAATCACTCACTGAGGTTAAAAAAATGTAATGTATTTGGGCCAAGCCCTAGTAATGTAGCAGTATGACAGGAGCAGATAGCTTCTTGATCAAGAAGAGGCCAGCTCTGCTTACTAAAGAAGGCTTCGAGGGGGTGTAATGGGAGATCAAAGTAGTAACTATTCAACCAGGTATATTTAGAATACTTGGCAGATTCAAAGGTATTCGGAAATCTTGGCGCCAAGCCTTCCAGCCAAATATTTAACATATGATTTATCTGCTTATGTGCACATACTACTTGAGTTTCATCTCCACCTATGTTGTTCACTCTATTGAATTTAATGAAAAAAGGTATATTCTATTGAGCAAGAGGATATGTAGAATTTATTACTAACAAGATATTTATAGGAAAGGAGATAACACCATGCCACCAGGTGGCAATAATTGCTTTCCGAAGCCTTTACAAGCCAATTTGTTTTGAAAAAATCAAAGAACTTACTGGCATACCTGTTTCTATGGCTCATGACATTTGGCAACATGCAAAGATAAATACTTCCAAGTCATGTCATAATGCTGGGCGGCCTGGCCCCAATGATGTTCCACTTTCACTCGTCCATCTAATAACCCCTTTAGTCTTGGATCCAAATGCATGTTCCGCAAGGCCTACTATATTAACCAAGGAGGATAAGGATTGCTTGATAGTCTTCATCAAACAAGATTTTAATACATGGTGAATGAAGGTGGTTGATATCCAGCGTGAAGCAGGCCTTGCTCATGTTAGCATAACAACATTACTTCATACCTTAGCTGAAAGAGGAAGCGGCTCTTATTGTAACTGGTATGGGTACTAGGTTAGTTTATGTTTGGTTTCACGAGTATCGTTTAATACTAGTATAGTTTCGTCTGCTATCAGTTGATACACACATTTTTTATGTCACGTTTCATGAGTATCGCTTGATACTAGTATTGTTTCGTGTGATATTAGTTGATATGCACATGGTTTGATGTTGGGTCTCATGAGTATCGCTTGATACTTGTATAGTTTTATGTGCTATTGGTTGATACATACATTGTTTTATGTTTAGTTTCATAGTATTGTTTGATACTTGTATTGTTTCGTGTGCTATCAGTTGATACACACAAGGTTTTGAAATATCGCTCATACTGGAGACAAGCGATATGCTGTATTTAAAGACCACTGATTTCCATGATGGAAACAGTAGACTTCAACAGACAGTGTTCTTAATATACTTGGCTGAACGGTTACTTCTTTGATATCCTATTACATCCAGTTCAAAGACTCCTTTAGGAAGCGGTGCTCGCTTCTTGTTGATCAAGAAGCCATCTACTCCTATCGTAGCGCTATATGACTAGGGCCTGGCCTGAACACATTATACGTATAAAGAAGAATATGAGCCAATTCTCACTCTGGAGAATAAGGAAAAACATTTGGTAAGAGGAACCTAGATTGGCCTTGAACTATTTTGTTGTCACTAATAGATATACATTTACAATCAGAGGTACTGCCAGGAGCGCGAGCTTTGGCGTCCAGCAGCAGAATGGGTAAACTATGGGTTCACTGATAAGATGGCAATAGAAGAGGGGGCTAGCTTTGGGGTTCAGCGTGTCTGAAGGGAGAAGGGTGAAAGGTGGGACAAGGATTATGTGGGGGTAAAAAAGAGGCATGCTGTGTTGATAATGTGTTGAGGGGTAATTGGGTGGAATTGGAAGGGGCTTTTCTATGTTTGGTCAAAGGAATCCAAGGAGGAGAAAGAAAAGGCTGTGGAGGAGATCAAGGAATAGAACAAGGAGGAAGAGCAGAGGGAAAATGAGCTAAATTCAGCCTGAAGGAGTACAGAGGAGTGGCAGAAACTAAGAGCAGTAGAGCTGGAAGTATTATGAGCAGCAAGTGCATTGCCAAAGGCTGCTAGAAACTGGGGAGAAACACTTGTCCTCAGAGTGGAACAGTACTAGAGGGCTAAAAAGTTTAAAGTAGCATGAGCTATTCAGAAGGATGTTAAGGGTATAGACTCTTGGAGATATGTAACTTCATTATGCTGACCCCTGCTTTGGCCAACATGCCATGCTTGCACCAGCCTCAACCCCCACTTTCGTCTAATGGAGGATAATGCACCTTCTCATAATTCTGATTTTACAAATCAAGAACGGCTAAGGGAGGCAATAGCTAAGGTGGATTGGCTACTAAACTCGCCTGACTTTAACCCAATAGAGCATATTTGAAGCCTAATGAAGTCAAGAATACTTCGCTGCGGTGGTACTGAAGGTATAAATTCACCAGGGGCAATAGAAAGGGTTCTTAAGGAAGAATGGGAGAAGATCATGATTGAGGAGATCAATCATGACATTGTAAAGCTACCAGATATTATAGTAAGGTGTATGGCAATAAATGGGGCAAATAAGTTTTAGGCATGGATTATATATATTGCTTAGCTTTTATATCTATCTTTATTTAATTCATAATATTATCATATTATATAGATTTAACTATTTTTTCTTCATTTAATATTGAATTTTCTTTGATTTATTCAGGATGTCTTGGCGCCAAGATTTCCGGATACTTTTGAATCTGCCCAGTACTGTCAGTCGAAGTCTGCTGTTTCTATTGTGGAAATCAGGGGTCTTTAAATACAGCGTATCGCTTATATTCAGTATGAGCAATATTTCAAAACATTGTGTGTATCAACTGATAGCACATGAAACAATACAAGTATCAAACAATACTGTGAAACTAAACATAAAACAATGTATGTATCAACCAATAGCACATAAAACTATACAAGTATCAAGCGATACTCATGAGACCCAACATCAAACCATGTGCATATCAACTAATATCACACGAAACAATACAAGTATCAATCAATACTACGAATCCAAACATAAAAAATACTGCATATCAACTGACAGCACACAAAACAATGCAAGTATCAACTGATACTATGAAACCAAACATAAAACTAACCTAGTACCCATACCAGTTACAAATAGCTTAACCTGAAATCAGATTTTCACATTCTAGAGTTTCTACTTATACTGCAGGTATAAGTTAGCTTTTAGATGGTATTGATAGTAAGACTCTTTAAGATAAATAAAGTTGTAGATCATGCAATTAAATTGGAGAAAGATTCCATCTATGTAGTAATAAACATTTTAGTATATTACTAGATAAGAGATTTCAAGACCATGGTTCCTTTATCATATTATCCAGGTCCTGGTTCTCATATAATGTAGGTTACTCTTTAGGAAAATCCTATTGACCAAAGTTTTCCCTATATACTTGTAAACCATATTATTTGAATAAATTATTAAATATTAAAAATTAATATAGAAATCTAGAATATATAAACAACTGATCTTGAATTAAAGTTATATTTTTCACTTATAAGTATCACAATATCTTTTAATTGCATATCTTGTACTAAGTATATATCTTTGAGTATTGATTTCATTCATTCCCAATTTTACATTTTAGACATAGTTGATAAATAATTGAAAGTATAAATCGAAAGAATAGAGATAAGAAAAGTTCATTGAATAAGTGAGTAACTTGAAGGTTGTAGCAAAATAGCAAGAACTATTGATATACTGTTTTCTAAGAAAAAAGAAAATACAAGATATTTATAAATAATATAAATAAATAAGTGAGAACCATATTGTGACTTGTTGTATATACACAGATAGGTTTAGATAGAGAGGATATAGGAAAATATTGTTATAATTATAAAAAGATTGAAATTAACAATACAAGATTGTATATGAAAAATATAGGATACTATTTCCATTCCTGTCTTCGTTTCCAATCAAAGGAGCTTTTATGAGTAAATAAATCAAGTGAATACCTTATATCAAGTAAAACAGAAGAAATTTGATATGCTATTATACCATCAATAAAGCATAAACATTCACCAGAATATACTTTATAAATAATGTTCAACTGCTATAAAATTACCTGACCACTAGTGAATGTACCCCATGGTACTACAGCATTATAACTATGAGAATAATCTTGCCAATCAATATAAAGACCAAGATGTATTAGTTCAGGTTATATATTCTTGTTTATTGTAATGCCAAGCCAGGTACCTGCTATACATTGAAAACCAGAAAGAAGGTAATGGTTAACTGATGTAAATTTAATATATATCTTGAGATTAAGTATTTACAGTGAATTGGATAGATGCTTAAAAAGAGGATTGTTTACATATCACCACTGTTGAGATGTTGGAAGATTGTGTTTGTACTCACTACTTTGTATTATCATTTTACTGCAGTTAGCTCATAGTATGTAGTGTTGGTACAGAAAGTTTCTATGATAATTGATAGGATAGAAGGAGATGACAAAGTAGATTGACTGGTTTCAAGTATTAAAATATGTTCTTGAGGTATGGGAAACAGTAAGTGTGAATAGTGCGATTATGGTCTTTGAAGACATAGTGTCAGCTATTGGAATAGAAAGAAATAATAGTATAACTGTCCAAGTTTTCTTTCTTGTAAGAAAGAAGTGTGTAGTATTTTTCAAGCTGTTTGAGATCAATATAGTTTACTCGACTAGTAAAGGTTTCTAGATTTTGTTGTGCAGCTTGGTAGTTCTGAAGGTATTTTCTAATTCCATAATAAGGAGAATGTAAAAGTTGGTAGTCATTAAAGGCACTAAATTGAAGAAGGTGATTGAGATAGTTATTCATTTGATCAATTTGCACTTGAAGAGAAGCAGATAAGGAAGGATAAGAAAGAGTCATTTTAAAAGAAAAGGAAAGCATTAGGATTTATTAATTGAAAGAGAGTTTTTAAAGTAATAATAGTTAAATAAAGTTGTTTGTTGATAGAAGGAAGAAGAAAGATATTATTTCTTAAGCAAAGAGAAATAGTAAGAACAGTGTACTGACAAATTTATTAGTAATCAATTGATAATAATTAGCAAAAAGTCCTACTATCTGTTACGGTTTCCCACTACTTATTGTACTCATGACAGGTAACAACTTTCTTCATCTTCTCTTCTGAGCTGGGGTGTGTCTAAGAGCTTCTTGAGTCTCTTTGCTCAGTCTTAGAATTCCCACTTAAGAATCGGTTTCTCATCAGCATGAAGAGTCTTGGTCTTTATATCATTAAGTTGATCCACATAGTGGATAGGTTCTTGACTCTATATCTTGCCCGCCTAGCAGAAAGGTTTGGAGCATAACGGTTTTTGTATTCTAAAGCGCGTGAAGTAGTAGATAGGAAATAACTGTAGATGGTTGTGTGAAGAGCTAACCCATCTGTGAAAATCCAGCCTTTATGTAGGCCTCTTCCTGCAACCCTAACCATGACCTGATTCTCAAGTAAGGTCTGGTGTGAAATCAATCATGACATCGTATGACTCAATCGAGTCATGTACAAAAAACATAAATCAATCCCATGACCTCTAAATGAGGTTATGTGCGAAACATAAATTAAATGCAAACATAAATTAAACTATATGAGCACTAATGGGGTTATACATGAAACCTCAACAAGCCATATGACCTACTAATGAGGTTATATGCGAAATATAAACAAGTCTGCCTTGCCGGTAAGCCTTACTGACCAGTCTAGACTCTCTCCATGACGTCAACTGTAGGTTATGTGCGAAATATAATCAAAATCTAACAAATCACATGACCTACTAACAAGGTCATGTGTGAAACATCAGTTTAAATATAAATGAGCCCCATAACCTGCTAATGAGGTCATGTAAGTGGAAACATAACTTAACCCCATGACCTCTAAATGAGGTCATGCATGAAACCTGTTTCTCGCTTCCATCACCTGTCTAGTGCTCCTCTAGCCAGATTGTAACACTATCCACCCACTCATATAGTATCACAGGGGGATATGGAAAGATTTTCTAATACTGTAATGCTCAGACAGTTTTGGAATTAAATAGAAAATTATTTTGTCAAGTAGCTTTTTGAAGCAACTCAGCCACTCAACTACCCAAAGTGACCTACTTACCTAATACTTTGAAAACTTCAAATCCATAGCAATTCAAACCAATAATCTAGTAGTAATAGGTAGACCAGTAGTAACCTTCATGAGATAGAGCCCTAAGAAAGGCACAGTGATATAGGAGTAGCATGGTATAGCAAGACAGCTAGTGAAATAGGGGAACACTAAGGCAGATAGACCCAAAAGTTGTGACCATACTGAACAAACTTCAAACTTATTGTCAAAGGGTCATATATAATATAAGAGTAAAGTAAATAGTAAAACTTAAAATTATTAAGTCAAAGACTGCACTCAATTAAGGTCTCCAGAGGATATTGATTATGTTGGAGTAGGAGAGTTCTCACATAGATTCATGTAGTCAGAATTTATACCAGGAACTCTTTCATCAGTTTACTTCAACCCTTCAAGTACATCTTTTTCCACTAAAGGTTGTTTGGCACTTCTTTCATATCTTCTTGGGTATGTGTGTATGAATACTCTCTAGTTAGTAATATTCTTAAATAGTGCAGTTTCTACGACATATCTCAACTATGGCCACTGGAGTGAAAACTTCTGCGCGCTAGTGTCTGTATAGTGGCTAACAGTTACAACAACTAGGAAAGCCTACTTGTAACAGGTTCCGATCGGGGTCCTATTTCCAAAGCATTAGGATAGTAGCAGATAGCCACTTGATTGACAAGTGGCAAGCACTGCTTACTAAAGAAAGCTTTGAGAGAGTGTAGTAGAGAATCAAAGAAGTAACTTCACAACCAAGTATATTAGATATACTGTAAGTTGATGTCTATTGTTTTTCATCATGGAAATCAGTAGTTTGTAGATACAACTTATTTGTAACGTGTTCGGGCCAGGCCCTAGTCACGTAGCGGTATGATAGGAGCAGATGGCTTCGTAATCAACACTAAGTGAGCGCTGCTTGCTAAAGGAGGCTTCGAACAGGGTGTAATAGGAGATCAAAGGAGTAACCGTTCAACCAAGTATATTTAAGAATACTGTCTGTCGAAGTCTGCTGTTTCCATCACGGGAATCAGCGGTCTTTAAATACAGCATATCGCTTATCTCCAGTATGAGCGATATTGCAAAACATTGTGTGTATCAACCGATAGCACACGAAACAATACACTTATCAAATGATACTGTGAAACCAAACATAAAACAATGTGTATATCAAACGATAGCACACGAAACACTACTAGTATCAAATGATACTGTGAAACCAAACATAAAACATAAAACATAAACCCTAGTAACCTGTACTGGTTACACTCCCAAAATAAAATAACAATTTCATCAAAACAAAACAATCTAAGGAAATCCTAATAGCCAGTAGTTCCACTATTCTCCGGAAAGGACCCATCCTCATCGTCATCGCTATCGTGCAGCAATCTCAAGTCGTCCTACAACATCCATTCCGCATCTTCCAACAATCTCTCCAAGCACTCCCCACATGGCGCTCCGAGCACAAAGCAACCTGACTCCCAGTAGTGTGACAAGTCCACGAAGTTCCGTACTATCGGGTCCTCCCATTCCCCCGTCTCTACACAGTTTCGTCCGCAATCTTTGCAGTCATCGATATACAATATCTACCAGTATGTGTCTTCTGGAATTATTTCTCGGTAAAGTAGGTACCCCAAAATGAGGTCTCGTCCCTTTATGCTGACCTCTGTGTAGGTTGACATTTTTTGTGTAAAAATAAGTTTCTAATAGGGTGAAGGTTTTGTAAGAGGTTAAGGTTTTGGAGGTCTGGTAGTGTGATCCGTTTTCTTCAGTGGTTTTTAGGGGGCTGGTGGCCGGTATTTATGTTTCGGTGGTGACCTCGCTTAGTTGTTGGCCTCGCTTAGGTGTTGGCCTTGCTTAGGTTTTTTAGGAAAAAGGGGGTTGTTTAATTTCGGTTTCTTCCATTTCCATGCAACCATCACATTTCTCTGTACTTAGGTAGTATCCGCTACCGAAGCGGAAAATGTCTGTAACTGTTTCTCCCCACATTCATCCCGTTGATTCTGTTGTTATTTCTAAGCATTTGTGGCAGATGTGTACGAATAGTCGGTGTGTAAGGTATCGTCTAGGGATAATATCACAGTTCACCAACAGTCCCATTAGCTGATGGCGCAGTCTCCAAGGTACTTGCTTATAGTTTGACATCGTAAGGCTGTTGGATGGACTGTTTTTTCCTTTCGATATTGCCAGTACTCCGCCTCGGCCAGCCAGGCTAGGTATGCCGCTTCATCTTCCATTACCTGATTTTCCTCTTCGCTGCTTTCGAAATCGCTTTGGAAGTGGGCTGACTAGAATCCGTCCTGTATCCCTTGGTCTGTGTCTCGGCGCAGGTGTTGGATTTCTGGCAGGGTTGGGCTCCACGCCACCGTCACATAGTTTATCGTAGAGGGTAGCTCGTCCTCCAGTTTGTTGTCTTCCCACCATTGATTAACCACTTTCATCGCATTTTCCAATCCCTCAAGGGGTTCCCAGCTATTTTCTGTTTCTGGGTACCCCACCCATTTCACTAGGAAAAGGTCAAGGTCATATCATCTTCTGTGGTCTCGTATGGTTTCCACTTCCCATTCCAGTTTCTCGTTTACCACGATCAGGGGTGGATTTGTGTGGCTCCTGGCAGGGAAGGAAACATCATCGTTCGGGTGGTATCTTTTCATGGTGGATGCATGGAATGTTGCTTCTCCGTTTCTGTACATTCTGCCATCCATTTCTACCGTGTAATTTTATGTCTGCTCATCATAACCGATTATTTTGAATGGTCCACGCTAGCGCAGTTGCAATTTCTTGCTACGAACTGATTCTGTTGCGAATAAGCTTCCATATACCAGTAACAGATTACCCTTTCCTATCGGTGTATGGTGTCTGCGTCGTTTTGCTGCCCTTATCGTGCTTCTAAATCGTGCCATTATAATCACATTGAATGCAGCGTTCCGGATTGCTTGGTGCCTGTTTAGCAATTCGTCGGCAGCCGGTACTGCGGAGTTCTTGAAGTTCGCTAGGGGTAGTAGTGGGTAATACTTTCCAAAAATAGACTTATATGGTAACAAACAGAGAGTTTCTGACCATCCTGCATTCAGGTATGCTGCTGTCTCTGGTATGGCATCAAACCAATTGTTTTGTCTGGCATTGACTAGGTTTCGGAGAGCCGTCTTCAATTCTCGAATTTTTCTTCCGACTTGTCCATTCGTCTCATGATGGCCTGGTGCCACCTGGATATGTTCAATGCCTAACGATCGACACTGTTGTCTCCATACATGTGACTCAAATCTTGGGTCTGCGTCACTTACTATTGATGTTGGGTAGCCATGGGGTGTAAATATTTTGTTGCGTAGAAGTTTCCAGGTTGTTATTGCTGTTACTTGCTTTGTTGTAGGTATATGCCACGGGAATCCTGTAAATCTATCCATTGCAACTAGGATCGTGTCGTATCCCCATGAATTGTGGAAGGGTCCCGCAAAGTCAATGGCTATTGATTCACAGATTTCCGACGGCAGGGTAATTGTCTGAGCCTTTCCTTGTGGCAATTTTGTAGGCTCCTTGTTTACCTGGCGTGTATGGCACTGGGCCACATACGCTCTAAAGTCCTTTCGCATTTCAGGCCAAAATGGGTACTCCGTTGCGTACCGTAAGTTTCGTTCAACACTGTGGTGGCCTTTGTTGTGAATCTCGCTCATGACATATTCTCTTAATGCCGTATTTCCGCATGCGGGGCCTTTTGGGACATACAGGTAGTCTTCCCCGTATCTGGTTTTTGCGTATAGCATTCCGTTTACAACCTTGTAAGAAGACAAGTCTCCTGTGGAGTCCATATTCTCGTTTACCTTCTTCCAAACTGGTTCTTTTCGGTATGCTGCTACCATATGTGCTCGGAATATTCCGATCATTTCATTGACTGCTTCTAAGGCGTCACGTTCGTCTTCTATCTCGTTTCCTCTGGTTGTCTCAGGTAGGTCATGCTCCTCGTTGTCTTCTAAGACATCGCAAAGCCCGCGCCGATATTCTGTCATTGTCGGGAGCATAACTGAGACTATTGTCTCCTTGGTAAGGCTTTCTAGCCGTTCCGCTCGCCTAATGGGTGGTGCGCTATCAGGTCCTGGCATTCGGAATGCCGCTATGGTCTCGGTTGTAAGGTTTTCTATTGGTTCTGGCTCCAGCATCTGGAATGCCGGGGCTTCCGGGTTTAGTAGTGCCGGAATTGCATAAGATCCGGGTCTCGGCTGGTCAAGGGTGGACGGTCCTTCTCCCGCACTAGTTGGTCTTTCGCCGGTGGTTTGTTGCCATTCCCAGTCATTGATTTCGGGAGACTCCGGAGGGTTCAGGTCGATTTCTGTGCTTCGGGGGCTTGGTCCTTCACTAAGTGGGTAAGGGGTCGAATTTCCCCATCGTCTCAGCTGGTTGTTCGTGAACTTGATTTGGTTTGATGATATGGGCAATGATCCACGTAACAGTGTGAGTAGTGTAGAGCGCTATGTTGGAGTTCTTCCGGTGGCGTATTTCGCAGGGTACACAGGTCACCCCAATCGTTTCCTGCAGTCATTGAGCAGGGGCTTTCAGGAGGTACGGGGGCCTCGTTGGGGTACTCAGTATAGGAGAAAGGAGGGGAAGTAGGGGAGGACTCCTGTGTGGGCTCCATTGTGTTTGATTCTTGCTCGTAGACCATGTTATCCGAGATGTCATCTGATTCTTTCCTATGATCGTGGATATAGGGTGGATTCAAGTCTGGTTCTCCATCGTAAATTCAGGAAAGGGCATCAGCTAAATAGTTCGTGCTTCCTGGTGCGTAGACTATTTTCGCATCATATTTTCCCCAGGCACTTAGCCATCTCACCTGTTTCCTGCTAGGGTTCTTGGCCGTTTGCAGGTGTGTTAAGGGTTGGTGGTCGGTAACTATCGTGAAGGAATTTCCCATTAGTATATTGTGAAACCGATTAAGCGCTTCCACTATCGCTACGGCCTCTTTATCGGTGGTCCCATAGTTCATCTGAGTATTGGTGAACTTTCTGCTGTGTAACGCAGCTGGTCGTGCTGTCTCATAAGTGGGTCCCTGTCCCAACCATGCTCCAACTCCTAAATCTGAGGCGTCCGTAACCAACCAAATTGGTTCCTTGCTTCGGATGTCTATTGGTCGCATAACTTGATGATCAATTATCCGCTTTCGGACCATATCAAATGCGGTTTGGTAGGTCGTTGTCCATATGAATTCGGCATTTCCCGTTAGGTCGGTTAGTGGTACCGTCAACGCAGTGGGGTGTGGGAGAAACTCGGCCACAAAACTTCACTATTCTCTGGAATCGTTGCAATTCCTGCTTGTTTTTTGGTGTTTCCCCTTCTGCAATGGATGATATTTTCTGGGGGGAGGCATGGATCCCCTCGTTGTCCACTATATGTCCTAATACTTCCAGTTTGTCCTCAAAAAGTACTGACTTCCTTTTCCTCGCAAAGAATTTTGCTTTTCTGAGCCGGTCACATATGTGGCATATGTGTTTTTCGTGTTCCTCTGATGTGTCTGAAAATATGAGAATATCATCAATGTATACCCATACAAAATGATGTAAATATTCGCTTAGGAGGTCCTCCATTATTCGCTTAAACATTGCTGGTGCATTCATGTCTCCTTGGAGCATTACTTTACTCACAAATCCTCCGAACGGGGTTTTGAATGAGTTGAACTTAATACTGTCCTTGTCCACGCGTGTTTGGAAGCATGCATCGCTTAGGTCGATCTTACTCGTGAATTTTGTTTGACCTATCCGGTTAAAGATCTGCTGTTGATTTGGAATTGAAGGACTATCCATGACCGTGTTATCATTTCTCACTTTCAGGTCCACCAGGGGGCGGATCCTTCCATCTGACGTTGGTTGTACAAACACAGGCGCCGCCCCAGGTACTTCTTGTCATACAATCACTCCACTTCATAATTTCTCGTTTATCCAGTTCATGAGTTTTTCCTTGTAGGCTTCAGGGATAAAGTATGTAGATTGGTTTCGTAGGTCGGTTGGATCCTTTAGCCGAATGTGGTGGCTAATATTAAACACCGAGGGTAGAGTTTCAGGGACCTTGTCCGGGAATACATCCTTGTATTCTTCCAACCATGTTTTTGAGGTGGCGTCTGACACAGCGGCTCGGATTTCCCCACTTGTTGGTTTGCATAGCACACGTAGCTTGTCATCGAGAAATTCCACTCCTGTATCCCCACACCTGATAAGAGCATTATGTCTTTTCAGGAACGGCATTCCGATTAGGGCGTCGTACTTTGACAAGTTCCCTACCCACATCTCCTGATTTTTCCATTCCTTTTTCCCGATTCCTACGGTCAGTCCACATTTCTTGTGGCTTGCAGAGCGGGATCCTTTCATAGCCATATTGACTGTTGTAGGTTGAGGTAGGGGTTCCGTAGGGATACCATGGGTAGAGATAAAGATGGTGCTAATTATGTCACAGCCGATTGTTCCCGTGTCGAATAGTATCTTTGCTGGATGGCCTTCTATGTGAATTGTTCCTTCCAGAGCGTCACGGGTCCTTATTGCCAATGTCGGTTGCGTTCGCTGGCTTTCCATCTCCACTGAGTTAATTTCCACTTCATCATATTCAGTTGCTTCAATGTCGTTTGTGCTTGTCTCTCGCTTTGCGGCCTTTCCCTTTCCTTTCTTGGCATAGCAATCCTTTGCGTAGTACCCCTTTTTTCTGCATTCGAAACATGTGCCTTCCTCGGGTCATTTCTGTTTCTTGTCCTTCTTGTCCTTCGAATCCTTGCAGTATGGTTCATCTTTCTTCGTATTGTCCCGTGATGATGATCCTTTGCTATTCCTTTGCTATGGCACATGGGTTCGGTAAACTCCTGTTTCATACAGGATAGAATACATCCAATAGGCCCAATTAACTATCTAGTCAAAGGAATCACCATCCTCCTCCATGGGTTCTACCTCCTGCCGTAGTCTGGGATGCATTGCTTCATACAATCTTTGTCCTAGCATATGCTGAGACACTGTCCCGGTAGGCAATCGTCCATGATACATCAAGAGATCCGTTGTGACCAGGGTTATTCTTTCTGTTTTGCCATTTCGTGCTTGCTGGATATCCTTGAACTTTTTGTAAAGTTCTTCCGTGTTTCGCGAGGATTGGAATCTCTCTCTCAAGTACTTTATCAGGGTTGTCCCGCGGATCTTTTCCCCGCTCCCATAGTGGTTCATTGCTTGGTGGTATGCTTCTTCTGCCTTTCAGGTGCAGAAGCTTCCAAAGTATGCTCCGCTTCCTTCCTTAGTCTTGTCCACTCCGTGTAGGGCCAGGTATTGAGAGGTTGTTATAAACCATCGATCAAATACTTCCGGTTTTAAGTCGTCTTTTTCGCCTGAGAATGAGAGTGGCAGTGGGAGTTTGATTTTAGGTCAGGGGCCAGGTGGTACGGTGGATTCACCGGCGGACATTTCGTGTTCGGACTCTTCGTTACTCGAACTGTTGTCTGAGGAGCTTCGTAGAGAGTCGCTAGGGAATCCGTCTGGTGGCTGCCTTACTACCGCGTGATCTGATGCTTCTTCGTCGTCTTCTTCCTTCTTAAGGGTCCTGACCGGTTTGCTATCTTTCTTCGCTGGTTGCGCTGGAGCCTTTCCATTGCTGGGGCTGAGGGGAAATAGCGCGGGAAGGCTAGCTGCTGCCTTAGCTAATTCGTGAGTCGATTCGCTAAAGGTCTGCTTGGCCAAGTCTCCCGCTAGCTGTCGTTCAGCTTCGTCAATCGTGAATCCGCTCCTTGGCGCTTTCGGTTTATTGGATTGCCTTTTCTTCGTAAGGCCTTCTCGTGGGACCTGCTTCCCACTTCGAGTCTCTAGTGACTCAATGGTGTCGTGTTGGCGGAGCCGAACCCTTCGTGGTTCTGCCGATCCCCGATGCTAGCTTCACTGTGGGACTTTTCGTAGGTTCATCAGACCAGGTCCCTGCAGGTTTCTTAACCACTTGCTGAGGTTAAAAAAAGGTAACGTGTTCGGGCCAGGCCCTAGTCACGTAGCGGTACGATAGGAGCAGATGGCTTTGTGATCAACACGAAGCGAGCGCTACTTGCTAAAGGAGGCTTCGAACGGGGTGTAATAGGAGATCAAAGAAGTAACCGTTCAACCAAGTATATTTAAGAATACTGTCTGTCGAAGTCTGCTGTTTCCATCACGGGAATCACCGGTGTTTAAATACAGCATATCGCTTATCTCCAGTATGAGCGATATTGCAAAACATTGTGTGTATCAACCGATAGCACACGAAATGATACAAGTATCAAACGATACTGTAAAACCAAATATAAAACAATGTGTGTATCAACCGATAGCACACGAAACAATACACGTATCAAACAATACTGTGAAACCAAACATAAAACAATGTGTGTATCAAACGATAGCACACGAAACACTACAAGTATCAAACGATACTGTGAAACCAAACATAAAACATAAAACATAAACCCTAGTAACCCGTACCAGTTACATTATTGCTTATAGTCAGTATGAGGAATTTCCTAAAATCTTGTATATGTTAAACGATAGTACATGCAACAATACATGTATCAAGAAATACTGTAAAACCGAACATAAAATATTCTGTATATCAAGTGATGCACATGAAATAATACAAGTATCAAGTAATACTATAAAACCAAATATACACTATTGTATATATCAAGTGATGCATAGGAAAGAATGCAAGTACTAAACAATATCGTGAAAACAAATATACAATATAAAATATAACCTAGTACCCATACTGGTTATACTACTAATGTATAAACACCTTCCCATATGCAGTTCTTCTATACAAGTCCTCCTTGGCCTCTTGAGTGTATATATTCTATCTACTACTATTGACCCAAGTGCGTGTAGAGACTCCTCCGGTAGAGTGTCCAGTGTAGTAATCCAATGGGTACTACCTATGACCACCATACCTGAAACTACCTCAGTCAAGATAAGAATTATGGTTTTAGTGTCCTCCAACTTCTCTTGCAGTGGTTATACTATAGGGGAACATTCAGGCTTGATAGGTGTAAAACTCTCCCAGTCATTTCCATTACCACCTCATACTACCCCAGGGACTGTGATGCTTAGTCTTGGCTATCTCTATCAGTTCTGGTCTATTTTACTCTGAACAACTTGGAGAAGGTACTTCACTCTCCCACCTATGCCTTCTTATATATTCTACGAACAGCTTACAGCTAGATAAATGGCTAGAGCATCTACAGTGTTATGAGTGTATCCACAAAAGCTCTCTTTTGCTAGCTTGTCCTCAACTACACAACCATCTACCCATGATGTCCAGGACTCAAGGTGGGGCTGGAGGAGTATGATGTATGATAGTATTACATATAAGATGAACTGGCATAGCATAATGGACATGTTATATAATCATTTTCAACAGGTCATATGATGGATCCCAGAATCCACCACTGTATTGAGAGAATAAGATAATATCTACCAATGCGATGCAAATTTAAAGTTCTCAATTATGCCACCACTGAGAGCCATTGACCAAGGAAATTTGGCTGAATCCTCATCAGCCAATCCTTGGCTATCCTGATAAGATCAAGCAAGATACTGCAGTTGGTTGGTTGTGGAGATAACCACACGTAAAGATTGCTCAGCTGTGCCAACAGATAGATGCCAACCAGGGGGTGTTCAGCCACTGCAATAGTAGTCCCCAGCTACCATATGAGCAGTAAGACTGAAGGGTAAGTTGGTTGGTTGAGAAAGGTTAAGGAAATCCAAAAGAGAGAATGATGTGCAGGGGATGATCATTCATCTGCACCGGGAGGTATAAAAAGGTAGAGCCAGTAGAGGGCATACTGGGTGAGAGGTTGAACATGAGTGACACAAGGCCTAAATGCTATTGGCACAATAAGGGAGGAGACACTTCATGCGGGTCTATGCAGATGGATAAGAAATCATAATGCATTAATAAGTCTATCATCAGAGCTGATCACTCCATGTACAGAAAATGAACCAGTAACTGCCTGCCATGGTGAAAGGGTTTGAGTGACTATAGATAAAGTAGATCCTGTCAGGAGAGGGGTGAGTACACCCTTTGTGCCATGTGCAGAATTCAGAGTCAAGTAGGGTTAAGGTTTTTAGAATCTATGAAGTTTATACTGAGGAAAGAAGTGCAAAAATAGGAGAAGTAGATAGTCCACCAAGACATAGATACGGAATACTAATATTGAGGTGCCTCTCACACTTTTACAGACATCTTTAGTAATGGAGAAGAGATCTTATCAATATATTTATTATACGATACAACTTTTATACTTTTAAGTACCCAAAGCATAGTACATCTTTCTAGTATCCACTTCATCAAGTATTGGGCCCTAGTCAGAACTCGCTCATCCTTAGAGTTGGCTACTATCTAACAGACAGAAATAATGTCTCCAAATTACAGCTTCTTTGGAGCTGTATAGCTTAACAAATAGCATCTCAGAGAATCCTAGATTCAGGGATTATATATAGTTTGGTATAAAAAACATTCCTGTCAATTTTTTCAAAGTCCCCAAAGATTTTATGATGCAAGGTAGGGTAACTCAGGGCCCTTGACAGGGTAACTAGACTCCCAAGGTAGAGTAATCCTACCTGGACATCAGAGTAACTTTACCCTATTACTCTACCTCCTCCTTCAGTGTAGTTAGATACTTGTATCCTTTCTCTAGTTACCCTACCCAGTATGGTAACTTGCCTACCTAAGCTCGCTAAGTATGTTGACATTGACTATCCCTATATACTAGATATCAAAGTAACCAAGGTCCTAGAGTCTTACTTGTTCACAGGGGGACCCTGACCGTAGGGTGCCTATGAGGCAAGTAGTTACTTGCCTGCCTGTTTTGACCAGTTGACCACCTGCTCACCACTATAGGTGTAGGTTCAGGTTGCCATAACCTCTGTAGGTGGGGTCATTACAGCTAGCTCTCATATTATAATTAGTGTACTTCATACAACTGATCACTTTTCCTACACCTTTCCTTTACCTTTCCTTTGCATCTTTCCTCCTTGATATTCTCTCATCTTACTTCTTCCACAAATACCAACATCCTTCCTTTAAATGTATAGAAAGAAAAAAAAAACCCCTCTATATCCAAATATGACCAGAAATGGAAGTGGTGTTTACTTTATATCTATTTCAATCATGATTGTCTTTGGAAGTTGCAGGTGTTTGTCTAAAGAAATCTTCTGGCTCTGAACCACTATTATCACCTCTGTCTTCTATACTTTCCACATTATGAGCATTGAAATCATTAGCATGTTGCTTAAAACTTTCCAGCCTTGGCTCTGCCTCTTGAGTCTGATTGCACAAATGAGATTCTGCTTACTCCAATTGGGATCCTGTTTTCTGATATTTAAGTAACCTCCCTTCATCCTCTAATATCTTTGTATTCTTTCATATCTGTTGCCATTCTGCTAATCTCTCTTTCCCACCAGCAATCAAGTTTATGAGAGCCTAAAGTTTTTGTTCCACTATCCTCTATTGACTTTGCACTTGCTCTGCAAACTAGTGCTGAATATTATCACAATCTATCCAAGCCTTACTATAAGTTAGTATGGAAGTTCTGTTTCTTGCCTTTTGCATTTTGGAAAGTACTAACTATTTTTCAAGGTTTACAATATGCTGGTCTTTGGCTTTCAACTATGTCAATGCTTGCTTGACTGGTAATGACACAGCATACAGGCGCTATAGCAGACTGAACTTACACTGCTGCAGGTGGCCCTGAGGCCGACTGGTAGGAATGGGAGTGCAAGCAAGAATTGGACCCACAGAAGCTCAATTGTCCGGGTTCCATTTTGAACGTGAAGGCAAACACCCTTGGGAGGTGTTAGCATACTCAAGGATTGGCCGAGGACAGGTTACCCTGCATGGCTGAGAACAGGCCCAGTGAATGGGAGAGAAGTCTATCTCTGCTATAGAAATAGACAGGGTAACAGGATAGAGTTACCCAGACCTCAGGAGTAGGTTACCCTACTCAGGGAGCGCAGTTACCCTGCCTTGGAACTTGGGTGACCCTGTCTAAGATCCTGGGTTACCCTACCTGGCAATATGGAGTTGATCGGACACTTTGGGGGAAATGAACAGAATATTTGTCACACGAAACCATGTATAATACTGCAATTTGGAATTCCAGGAGATGCTATTGGGTGAGCTACCCAGCTCTGAAGAGGCTGACAATTGGAGATATTATTCCTATCATACCCATCCAGCCCTCCCTTGAGGCCCGGACGTCATGGGTAAAGGATTGTCTAGTTATGCATAGACTAGCAGAAGGCAATCTTTATAGACCCGCTTGCAACACTGTATGCGTCGCTGCTGTCCAGTCGACTGTGAGCGGTTCACGGCATATACTAGGGGCATAGGTTGGATGGTGAAGTACCCCCTACAAGTTGTTCAGAGTAAAACAGACCAAAACAGATGGAGTTAATGGGAGTTAACTCTGGGGGTTCAGAAGGTCGTCCTCGGTGGTCCATGAGTGACCGTGAGAGTTTTACACGTATCAAGCCCGAATGTGTCCAGAACACTATAGGCTCTGTAAGGGAGGAGTAGAGACAGTAAAAGCACGATTCCTACCACAGGTAAGGTTGATCGGAGATAATAGTTATGGGTAGTACCTATTGGAACACTAGAGGGCCACCATATCCTGCGGAAGATACCGGAAGTCCCAGAAGTTGTAAATAGTACAGATAAACCGCTCATGGTAAGTCCTGGGGTCACGTAGGGTTCAGTGCATATGGGAAGGGTGTTATAGGTGGTCTGGCTCATCAGGTATCTTGACTGTTAGCCACTGGCAAGGCACTGATGTGAAGCGGTTTTCACTCTAGTGGGTAAAATGGTGATGCACTGCAGAAATGATAACTATATGAGGTGAACGCCAACTAAAGTGTGTCGATACATGCATGCCTGAAAAGTGTGCAAGGAGATGTCTTGGATCAGTGTTAGCAGAGAAGGGTGTGCTCAAATAGTTAGAGTAAACTGATAGAGGAGTTTCTCGTATAGGATAAAACCACCTGAAAATCTATACGAGAATGCTTCTACTCCAACAATCAATCCCCTTGAGACCTTAATTGAGTCAGGCGTCAGGGTTAATGATATTAAGTTTTGCGGTTTACTTTACTCTTACATTTGTGTGAACTTTTGGTGATAAGTTGGAAGTTGTTTAGTGCTGTTGCAACCTTGGGATCCATCTTTCTAGTGGTACTCCCATTATAGCAGGAACAAGTCCTATATTCTAAAAGCCACTAATAAAGTTTTATGGAGTAAATACCGGTCATCTATCTGCTATTAACACCTCATGAAGGTTGTCTTTTTCAATTCGATAATAACGGTTTTCGAATTGCTTTGCAATGTCCTGTTTCTAATAGTGCTTGTATGGACCAAATACAAAAACATCCAATGGTTGAAGTCGAGGAGTTGTGTGCAGTGGTAACCAGAATGGAATAATTTGATGCTCAATGCAATATTCTAAAATTGTAACCAGTACAGGTACTAGGTTGTTTTATGTTTGGTTTCACAGTATTGTTTGATACTGGCATTGTTTCGTGTGCTATCGGTTGATACACACATTGTTTTATGTTTGGTTTCACAGTATCGTTTGATACCAGTATTGTTTCATGTGTAACGGGGGCACCCCTAGGAAGATGGATCCCAAGGTTGCGACCGCACCATCCAACTTCAAACTTATCACTAAAAGTTCACACCAATGTAAGCGTAAGGAAAGCGGTAAAACTTAATATCATTAAGCCTGATGCTTCACTCAATTAAGGTCTCAAGAGGATTGATTGTTGGAGTAGGAGAGCTCTCGCATAGACTTTCAGGTAGTTTTATCTTATGCCAGAAACTCCCCCATCAGTTTACTCCAACTGTTCGAGCACACCCTTCTCCGCTAAGGGCGGTCCAACACGTCTCTGGGCACACCCTTCGGGCATGCATGTCGACACACTCTAGTCGGTGTTCACCTTATGTGGTTATAGTTTCTGCAGTGCATTTCCAATTTGCCTGCCGGAGTGAAAACTTCTGCACATCAGTGTCTTGCCAGTGGCTAACAGTCAAGACGCAGCACGAACTAGACTATCTATAACACCATTCCCATTTGCATTGATCTCTACTTGGCCCCGGAAGCTACAGTGAGTGTTTTATCTATCTACTATTTACAGTTCTCGGACTTCCCGTGTCTTCCGCAGGGGACGGTGATCTGGACGGGGTCCAATGGGCGCTACCCATGACCACTACCTCGGACCCACCTGACCTGTGGTGGGAATCATGCTTGTGGTATCTCTGCACGTCCCTTTCAGAGGCTATGGCGTTGGGGACACTTACAGGCTTGGTAGGTGTAAAACTCTCCCAGCTGCCCTGGCACCACCCGGGACTACTTTCGGGACCACTACGGTTAACTCCTGTTAACTCCGCCAGTTTTGGTCCGCGTCACTCTGAACAACTTGGTGGAGGTACTTCACCTTCCGCTTTATGCCCCCTTATATATCCTGAGAACAGCTTACAGTTGACCGGACGGCAGCGACGTATATGGTGTTGCAGGCAGGTCTCCAAACCTTCCACTTTGCTAGACTGCTCACAACTACGCAACCGTGCACCCATGACGTCCGGGCCTTAAGGCGGGGCCGGAGGGGTATGATAGGAATAATGTCTCCAATTTACAGCTTCTTCAGAGCTGCCTAGCTCACCCAATAGCATCTCTCAGAACCACAGATTCCAGTGTTATGCGTGGCTTCGCGTGGCAAACATTCTGGCCATTTTTCCCAAACTCCCCGAGAAACTTTGTATTGAAAGGTAGGGTAACTCAGGAGTTTGTGCTGGGTAACCCAAGCCCCATGGCAGGGTAACCAGATCCAAAGGGTAGAGTAACCTTGTCCAGCAGACAAGATAACTTTTCCCTATTACCCTGTCTATCCCGTCACCAGTGATAGACATATCTGACCTGTCTCCAGTTACCCGGCCTAGCTGTGCAACTGCCCCTTCAGAAGTCCCTAAGTACGCTGACACCTCTCCCGGGTGTACCCAGGTACCTAAGTACCTGGGTAGCAAATTCTGTTCACTCTCGAAGTCTGGGCCATCGGGTCTCCATAGGTCAAGTACTCACTTGCCTGCCAGTCCCTACCAGTTCACCTCTAGGCTACCTGTATAGGTGTCAGTCCCGACTGCCATAGCTCATGTATGCTGGGGCGTTACATCACTGGCCTCTTCTCTATAGTCCGTCCCTGACCGGTAGCATCGTCTCTTATTTCTCCGACTCGATTCCCCCAAAACCCTATGGTCCCTGGGCTTGGACGCATGTCTTTCGTGGAAATCCAGTATGGCCTCTAAGCCTGTCCCTTCTAGCATCTCATAGGGCTCCCATGAATTCCCCTCAGCCCTGTAGCCTTCCCATGAAACCAGGTACTGGACGAAGCGTGACGGAAACTTCACCTGGGCTCCACCATACCATCGACTGTCCAAAATATCTTCGATAACGTAACTTGGCTCATTGTCCATAAGGTCCCGGGTAGGAACATCCTTGACCCTACCTGAGCCCGGATCCTCATGGTATGGTTCGAGCAACGTGACATTGTAAACCAGGTGGATGCTCTATCTGGCTGGCAGTTGGAGTTCGTAGGCTCTGTTACCCACCCGACGTTTGACCACGAAAGGTCCAAACTTCCCGTGGTCCAGCTTCTCCATTGGACGCTTCGTGCGGATGTTTTTCAGGTTCAACATCACGCGGTCCGCTTTCTTTGCCTGCCCAGCAGCCACATCCTCCCTGGTAACATAGTCCGGTGATGGCAACCTTTTCTGATCATGCCATTTCAGTTGCCTTTCCTGTGCCCATTGCATCGTTTCTCGAATCTCCTGCCCAGTTCCTTCCCACTCCTTAACCAAGAGCTCACTGCTGGGGTGTATCCCTTGATTATCCGACATGACACCCAACCAGTTTCTCCTGGGGTTAAATCCATAGTTGATCGCGAATAGTGACAACCTGGTGGATTCTGATGTTGAGGTGTTGTACGCATGCTCCGCAAGCGGTAACAGCGAAACCCAATCATCATGTTGGTAGGAACCGTAACTACGCAAGTACTGCCCGTGTGTCTAATTAACCCTCTCAGTTTGCCCATCCGTCTCCGTGTGGAAGGCGGTCCAAACACTTAGTTTCATTTGCAACGAGTGCATTAGACTGATCCAGAACTTGGATGTGAATCGGCTATCTGGATCGGAGATGATTGACTCTGGGAGTCCATGAAGGCTCCAAACTTCCTGCAGGAATACCAAGGCAATGTTCTTGATTGCTACCTCAGTGGTCAGGGGTATGAAATATGCCATTTTCGAGAATCTGTCCAGCATGACCAAGATCTTGTTATACTCTTCAGACTCAGGCAGTGCTACAATAAAGTCCATTGAAATCGCTGTCCACGGTCGCATAGGAACATCCATAGGTTCTAGCAGACTAAACTTGTTATACTTGATGGACTTATTTCTTTGGCATGCATCAAATGTCTGCACGTAGTCGTTGATGTGCTCATCTATCTTAGGCCAGTAGAAGTTAGCCCCAACCCTGACAATGGCCTTGTAAGTCCCAAAGTGTCATACGATTCGGGAGTCATGTTCTACCTTCATGATTGCCTACTTCAGCTTCTGACCCTTTGGAACATACCACCTATTCTTGTACCGGAGTAACCCCTTTTCTGTCATGAAATGTCAGTCGACCTTTTTGTCACGGGCAGCCATTGCCTTCAGTATCCTTAAGTATTCCTGGTCTTCGGTTATTGCTACCCGCAGTTGATCGAAAAAGAAACACTGGAGCTGAGATCCTTGGCATACCAACAATACTTGTGGTCGCAGGATGTCCATTTCCTGGCTCCCAACCCACTGTCCAGGGCGAAAAAATGACTGTGGTGGAAAATCACTCCCCCTTCAGGGCAGTAGTCCCTACGCCGTGACAAAGCATCTGCCTTCTCATACAACCATCATTCACGGTAAACCACCTTGAAGTTAAATGGTTGCAGAAACTTAGCCCAGTGGTGCTGCCTACGGTTAAGGACCTTGGTACTGTTAAAGTACTCCAAGTTCTTATAATCCGTATAGATCACCAA
Source organism: Tuber magnatum (assembly GCA_003182015.1). Lineage (NCBI taxonomy): Eukaryota > Fungi > Ascomycota > Pezizomycetes > Pezizales > Tuberaceae > Tuber > Tuber magnatum. Next base: position 1,553,391 of record PYWC01000044.1, read on the forward strand.
TTGGTCTGTTACTGAGCGTAGCAGATGATCCCATTCCTTGTATACCGCCACGATAGCAGTCATTTCCTTATCCTAGACATCATAATTAATCTCCGCTGGGTGGAACTTCCTACTCTGGTAGGCCACTGGATACCGTCTCTCATCTTTACAGAACTGGGAGAGGACGGCTCCTAATACGAAGTCACTAGCATCGGTTTCCAGCCAGGTTGGCCATTCAGGGTCAAATTGTGCCAGGATAGGTTTGGACGTAAACGCCTTCTTCAAATGGTTGAAGGCCTGCTCACATGCAGGTGTCCATTCCCATCGGACATCCTTCTTTGTCAAGTCTGTCAGAGGTTTCACTATCTTGCTGAAACCCTCTATGAACCAACCATAGAAGTTGGGAAAGCCCATAAAGCGTTGAACGTCGACGACACATGTCGGAGGTGCCCAATCCCTGAATGTCTGCACCTTCTCTGACAACATAGAGATCTCCATATCAGAGTTCTTGTATCCGCGAAATTCAACCTCCCGTTGGTGGAAACTGGACTTCTTTATGCTTACACATAGTCTAGCTTTCCGCAATTTCTCCATCACACATCTCACCATTGCGACAAGTTCTTCCATAGTTTCGGAGTAGATCAGGATGTCATCCATGTATGCAATGACTCCTTCATCCATGAAATCCCGAAAGACCTCATTTATCATGCTTTGGAAAGTTGCAGGGGCATTACAAAACACAAACGGCATAACCGTGTATTCATATAGTCCATATCTGCACCGGAAGGCCGTCTTCCATCCCTCACCTTCTGCCATCCTCGGAAGGTAGTTGCCGTTCTTCAAGTCCAACTTGGTAAACAGAACGGCTTTTCCTAACCTATCTCAGAGTTTATTCATCAATGCTAGGAGATACTTACTCTTCACGGTGATTTTATTCAGCCCTCACCAATCTATCACCAGTCTTAATGTACCATCTGGTTTTGGCACGAAGAGAATAGGGGCTGCTGTCGAGGAACTGGATCACCATAGCTTTCCTATTCGCAGGATGTCATTGAGATATTCCCGGCGTGCCTTAAGCTCCTTTCCCGATAATGGATAGATAGGCCCAAACGGAGGTTGAGTTCTGGGTTGCAACTCAAGCGTATTGTCATACTTCGAGTGCTCCGGTAGTGCCTCAATCTGTTCTTGACTGAAGATATCCCCACAGTCCTTATACTCGGGGAGTAGATTAACTGTAATGTCGGCACCTTCCTCGTTGGAGAATTGCACAATTCCCAATAGGTACACATTACTAGGGTCTTCTACTAGTAACTCTTCATCGGTCATCATCACTAACTGCCCCTGCTCTGCCAGGCAGTTAGCCTTGCAGAAATCTGAGTCTCAGGTTAGTGATCCTGTATTCCAATCTATGTCGGGGTTGTGGTCTCTCAATCAAAACATAGGTAGTTACCCATCCACCTTAGTGTCGGGCACATCCGCGACTTCAAAGCGCATCTCATTGTGGTGGTCATCTATTCTCATCTCTAATGACTTGGTATAGTATAGACCTGACCCAGGAATGTGATTACCACTAGCATCGCTTATCGGCACATGTACCTTTCATTCTACAGAAGGTGTCTAAGTGTGCTTAACCCATCGGCTACTAAGCACTGGTCCAGTAGCTCCACTATCGAGTAGTCGGAGCGCCTCCGCGCTTATCTGTCTAGCTCCTATCTTGCAGTCTAACTTGACCCGCAGGTGGATAAACTTGGGATAACGAGGCAAATTGTCACACTTCTGCCTCTTCGCTTGTTTTGGGGACTTAGTCATCTTGGCTTGCTAAATCTGTTTGGTCTCTTGCCTTTCGACACAAGACCAGCCACAAAGGGTTGGTAAACGTTAAGGGATTGGGCATAATCGCTTATCAATAGCTAGGGTGTTTACTATCATGCCAGCATGATTTAGGGTACTAAACCCTCCTCAGGTAAACTTGAAAAAAGAATCATTTATTTGATCAAGTCCAGCCTGAACCAATTCTGCTAGTACTAAACATAACAATTTTCCCCAAGGTGGGTAGAAGTCCACTGTCAGACTGGTTCCAACCGCAGCAGCCTTGCTTCCCCAATGTCGAGCGTCTCCTCGAACAGGACCTCACCCAGCCTCAACCGAAATAATGTCCTATGACTTGCCCATCCAGCTAAGAAAATCCTGAAAGAAACACGTATAACTAGAACAAAGGAAATAACCAGAAACCCAACAAAGGACAGATAGCCCAGCCCACCACGCACAGCCCACAACATCTCCCTGCCCACACCACCTGCGTGTAGTCAGTATCAGGGTCATTTATGCGGTAGAAGGGTACTTACCCATCTCCGAAGCCACCTCTGTGGCTCATGTCCATCTATCCCTCAGGGGTCTATGGCTGCAGGTTAATAATGTTACACCTTAAACAGAATGGGTTCTTGCCTATTCCAAGCCGTCAGTATCAACCTCCATGATCTGAGGTGAGGCCTGGCGGACTTCAAGTATCTTTAACGAGGAAGCCAGAGGGGGCGCTTCAATACGCTTTAGTCACTAGTCCATTTCTGTGGGCTCGCTTAGCGGGGCTGACCATTTCAACCTACAAGCTGGTTTGGATAAACTAACGACTGGGGACGTCGCGGTACACTTTCTCCAAAAGTGACCTGCTTGACTGCACTTGGTGCACTGGTTGTGCTGCCTCAGGTGTTCGGTCAAAGTCGACGGGATTTCCTTATGCGTTATTGCATATTCAGAAGTCGCCGGCTTTGCCTGTTTCCCCGCGTTGAAATTAGAGGGTTTGGCAGACCTCTCGTTCTGTCTGCCAGAACCTTTTTCCTTCTTCTTGAACCTGCCCGATATTGGGGATCTATCCCCCTTCCTAACAGTGGGTTGAGACTGGGGGGCTGGGTGGATAATGCGGCTACTGGACCAGTTGTTGTCCTCCAGTGTGTGACCGACCTTCCGGAGAAGGTCAAGGTACTCGTTCAGGCCAGTTGGATGTGGCTCCTTAAGTGCCCACACATTCCGAACCTCTTGTGTGATGCCTGATTGAACCTTGTCTCGTACCTGTACTGGATCTGTATAGCCAAGCTTATACATATAATCAATTATCTTATCCAGGTACTCATCTATATGATGTGGCTTCATCACAAGGTCTTGTGACTCGAGAAGGGATGGATGTCGCTCTGCCTGGTCTCCACTGAAACCCTGTTCCAGCCATTCTCGGAACCCTTTCCATGTCCGTAAGTGGGTTGCGGTCTTTGACAGGGATGGCAGTGTGCTTGGCAGCTTCCGTGTTAATGTGCCCATGCAACCCCAAATACCATGCCCAGGCGGAGTCTTCCAGAAGGGGGATCACCAAGTTTACCTTAACCATGTCGGTCAACTTGCAATCTGTAAAGTATTCAAATTTGACCTCTACCAAGGTCAAGTAGCTCGTGAGTTCTGTAACTTTGCCCTTGAATGGAGGGATAACTACTCAGCTTCTCCAGCTTCTTCTGCCGGTGTCTCGGTGTTGGCCTAGAAGCTGAACTAGTACCACTCAGGGCTCTCGCCAGCCTCTTGACCCGGCGATCCCACCGCCATTTCTTCTCGTTGCTCTGGTCATCCTTGCAAGCAGTAAGGAAGGGGGTCAAGTCCTCGAGTGAATCTCCATCATCATCATCATCCGAGCTGTCATGATCAGAGTCCCCTGGATCTCCGCCTGCTCCCACCATACCACCTCCGGGTGGTGCATTTCCGTCCCCACTACCTCCGGTATTTCCGCCTAGGGATTTGCAGGGTCTATTGTACCCATCAAACTGTTCCTCCTGGCCATCATGGTTACCATCCTCTGGGGGGTTAGCCCCTGATGCTCCTGATGCTGGTGGTGGAACAGGGCGTTGCCCACTTGCAGGAGTTGGGTTGGGCGCCGTCTGTATTATCCGCAGAAAAGACTACAACTCTAGACAACTCAAGGGTTGCATCGAGGGGCCAGAGTGCCTCCATGACCCATAGTACCCACATGTTGGTTGTCCATCTCCTTCTTTCTGCCTCCTTCTATGCCTCACTGGGGTCCGTGGTCCCTTTCTACACCCATAGGAGTGGTAATGAATCCACCGCATCTGGGTCTCTTCCGACTTGCAGCCTGACGGACAGAACTCATCTTGGCTGTCCCAATCGCCACTTGTGATGGTGGGGAGACTGGCGGGAAGACTTGGCTTTGGGGGTACCGCGGGAACCACTGGTGCCCAAGAAACGGAGCGAGCAGGCATCCCAGGTCCGGTGAATGGAGTTCCTCGTAACCGAGCTATGGGTGTTCCCTCCTCCTGGCATCTTACCCGTTCGAAGAATCCAGGTGACGCTGCGCGCAGTGGTGGGAACCCTGGGGTGGCCGATACTGCTGCTGGGAATACTGTGGCAGGAAAGGTATCAGGCGTGGCCAATGAGACCGGCAGAGGTGTGCGTCTTGGGGCAGCAATAGGGGGTTGTAACGACCCAGCATACATGAGCTATGGTAGCCAGAACCTACACCCATACAGGTAGCCCAGAGGCGAACTGGTAGGAACCGGCAGGCAAGTGAGTACTTGACCTACGGAGACCCAATGGCCCGGGCTCCGCCATGAGCAGACTTAGTAGGCACAAGTATTTTGATACATGGGTACACCCGAGATTGGTGTCAGCGTACTTAGGGACCTATGAAAGGGCAATACACAGCTAGGCTGGGTAACTGGAGAAAGGCCCAGTGTGTCTATCTCCGGAAGTGGGATAGATAGGGTAACAGGAGAAAGTCCGCTTGTCCACCGGACAAGATTACCCTACCCTCAGAACAGGGTTACCCTGCCTTGAGGCTTGGATTACCCTGTTCAAGGACCTGAGTTACCCTACCTGCCAATACGAAGTCCCTCGGGGAGTTTGGGAAAAATGACTGGAATGTTTGTCACACGAAGCCATGCATAATACTGGAATCTGGGGTTCCGGGAGATGCTATTGGGCGAGCTACGCAGCTACGAAGAAGCTGTAAATTGAAGACATTATTCCTATCATGCCCCTCCGGCCCCGCCTTGAGGCCCGGACGTCATGGGCAAACGGTTGTGTAGTTGTGTGCAGTCTAGCAAAGGAGGATCTTTGGAGACCCGCTTGCAACACCGTATACGTTGCTGCCGTCCGGTCGACCGTAAGCTGTTCGCAGGATATATAAGGGGGCATAGGGTGGAAGGTGGAGTACCTCCTCCAAGTTGTTCGGAGTAAAACGGACCAAAACTGACGGAGTTAACGGGAGTTAACCGTGGGGGTCCCGAAGGTAGTCCCGGGTGGTGCCGGGACGACTGGGAACGTTTTGCACCTACCACGCCCAAGGATGTCCCCAACGCCATAGGCTCTGAGAGGGAAGTGCAGAGACACTAAAAGCATGATTCCTACCGCAGGTAAGGTGTATCCGAGGTAGTGGTCGTGGGTAGCGCCCATTGGATCACTCCTGGACCACCGTACCCTGCGGAAGACACCGGAAGCCCGAGACTCGTAAATAGTAGATAGATAAACCGCTCACGGTAGCTTCCGGCGTCAAGAAGAAATCAACGCGCATGGGAAGGGTGTCATAGATAGTCTAGTTCAGCAAGGGGTCTTGACAGTTAGCCACTGGCAAGTCCCCGATGCGCAGAGGTTTTCACTCCGGCGGGCAGAATGGAAATGCGCCGCAGAAACGATATGCACATATGGTGAACGCCGACTAGAGCAGGTCGACACATACATGCCCGGAGGGGGTGTCAGGAGACGTGTCGGACCGCCCTTAGCGGAGAAGGGTGTGCTCGAACAGTTGGAGTAAACTGATGGGGGAGTTTCTGGCATAAGATAAAACTACCTGAAAGTCTATGCGAGAACTCTCCTACTCCAACAATCAATCCTCTCGAGACCTTAATTGAGTGAAGCGTCAGGCTTAACGATATTAAGTTTTACTGTCTACTTTACTCTTACATCTGTGTGAACTTTTGGCGATAAGTTTGAAGTTGTTTGGTGCGGTCGCAACCTTGGGATCCATCTTCCTAGGGGTCCCCCCGTTACAGGGTATAGGGGTTGCAACTGACGGTGTTGCGGGCGGAATGATAGGAGCCGGGGTCGGACCAGGAGTGGGGTCAGGCTGTGTCCAGGGCCGTAACGCCCTTCGGCTTGGAGGTCCTTTTTGTTACTCGATGTACATCAGTTGGCCTGACCGTGGGGCTGCCCAACCTACTGCAGGCAATTGAGGGGGGGACCAACAGGGAGCCTGAAGATGGTCCTGAGAAGGAGGAGGTATAGCTGTAGCCCTTACCTTTCAGGCTTTCCAACATTTGTATACCGATTGGGCTCAGGTATGCCCTCCACTGGTCGTCTTTGGCCCTCATGGTCAACTTCATGGCGCAGTTCTCAGGCTTGGTAGGGACGAGGGGGAGTGGGGGCATGGCCTCTCACATCAGTATATCATTCTCGGCATCAATACTATACTCTCCTTCAAAAGCCTTTTCCAAGGCTGCCATCCCAGTCTTCAATGCCTGCTGATCCCTTATGATCTGCAGGTGCGCCTCTTGCTGAACCTTCATCCATTCCACCGCCACTATAGTGATCTGTGTTTAGAACAACGGCTGCTGCCCCGTGTTCCAGCTCTTCAGTTCCCGCTTCACTTGCTCAACCGACCTAGATACCTTCCAGACGATATAGGGTTCAACAAATTCACGGGAGAACTCGCTAAAGGGAACCCTGTGCGGCGGGGGAGGGAGCATGTTGTGGACAAGGGTAGGGTCTTGGAATAAGGAGAGTGCCGCGACGTGAGTGTCTGTAATCAGGGGATCAAGACATTCAACGGGTAACTGAATAGGTGCGGCCTCCAAGAGCAGCTGGTGGCTGTCCGAGTCGATACCGCGAACATTCGCAAAAACTGATGGACGAAATGTGTTCACTGTGTTCCCCTCAAGGTCAAAGTCTGAATCCCAGTTGGATTCCAATCTGGTTTGAAGTTCACTACCAGCCATTGCGCTTTCCACCCTGAGCTACTTGTTCTAGACAAGGTTACTAGTATTCACGCAAGGTCAGTGCCGAAGGTCAGAAACGATTAATCAGGAGAGGAGTTAAGTCAGGAGGTCGCCTAACGATATACTGTAACGGGGGCACTCCTAGGAAGATGGATCCCAAGGTTGCGACCGCATTACCCAACTTCAAACTTGTTGGCAAAAATTCACACCAATGGAAGAGTAAAGAAATGGGTAAAACTTAATATCGTTAAGCCTGATGCTTCACTCAATTAAGGTCTAGAGAGGATTGATCGTTGGAGTAAGAGAGTTCTCGCATAAACTTTCAGGTAGTTTTGTCTTATGCCAGAAACTCCCCCATCAGTTTACTCTAGCCATTCAAGCACAGCCTTCTCCGCTAGCGGCGGTCCGACATGTCTCAGGGTACACCCTTCGGGCATGCATGTCAACACACTCTAGGCAGCGTTCACCTTATGTGGTTATTGTTTCTGCGTTGCATTTCCAATTTGCCCCCCAGAGTGAAAACTTCTGCGGATCGGCGTCTTGCCAGTAGCTGACAGTCAAGAAGCTGCATGATCAGGACTATCTATGACACCTTTCCCCTTTGCATTGATCTCTACTTGTCTCGGGATACTACCGTGAGCGTTTTATCTATCTACCATTTACGGTTCTCGGGCTTCAGGTGTCTTCCGCAGGGGAAGGTAATCCAGAAGGGGTCCAATGGGCGCTACCCATGACCACTACCTCAGACCCACCTTACCTGTGGTTGGAATCATGGTTATAGTGTCTCTGCAGGTCCCTTTCAGAGCCTATGGTGTTGGGAACACTCTCAGGCTTATTTGGTGTAAAACTCTCAGAGCCGCCCAAGCACCACCCGCGACTACCTTCCGGACCTCTACAGTTAACCTCCGTTAACTCCCTCAGTTTTTGTAACGGGGGCACCCCTAGGAAGATGGATCCCGAGGGTGTGACCGTACCGAAGAACCTCAAACTTATCGCCAAAAGTTCATACCGATGTAAGAGTAAAGTAAACGGTAAAACTTAATATAGTTAAGCCTGACGCTTCACTCAATTAATGTCTCGAGAGGATTGAGTGTTGGAGTAGGAGAGTTCTCGCATAGACTTTCAGGTAGTTTTATCTTATGCCAGAAACTCCCCTATCAGTTTGTAACGGGGGCACCCCTAGGAGGATGGATCCCAAGGTTGCGACCGCACCAAACAACTTCAAACTTATCGCCAAAAGTTCACACAGATGTAAGACTAAAGTAGACGGTAAAACTTAATATCGTTAAGCCTGACGCTTCACTCAATTAAGGTCTCCAGAGGATTGATTGTTGGAGTAGGAGAGTTCTCGCATAGACTTTCAGGTAGTTTTATCCTATGCCAGAAACTCCCCCATCAGTTTACTCCAACTGTTGGANGTTACCCTGTTCAAGGACCTGAGTTACCCTACCTTTCAACACGAAGTCCCTCAGGAAGTTTTGGAAAAAATGACTGGAATGTTTGTCACACGAAGCCATGCAGAATACTGGAATCTGGAGTTCCAGGAGATGCTATTGGGCGAGCTACGCAGCTATGAAGAAGCTGTAAGTTGGAGACATTATTCCAATCAAGCCCCTCCGGCCCCGCCTTGAGGCCCGGACGTCATGGGCTAAGGGTTGGGTAGTTGTGTGCAGTCTAGCAAAGGAGGACGTATGGAGACCTGCTTGCAACACCGTATACGCTGCTGCCGTCCGGTCGACCGTAAGCTGTTCGCAGGATATACAAGTGGGCATGGGGTGGAAGGTGGAGTACCTCCTCCAAGTTGTTTGGAGTAAAACGGACCAAAACTGACGGAGTTAATGGGAGTTAACCGTAGGGGTCCCGAAGGTGGTCCCGGGTGGTACAGGGGCGACTGGGAGGAATTAACACCTACCAAACCTAAAAGTGTCCCCAACGCCATAGGCTTGAAAAGGGAAGTGCAGAGATACTAGAAGCATAATTCCTACCACAGGTGAGGTGGATCCGAGGGGGTGGTCATGGGTAGCGCCCATTGGACTGCTCATGGACCACCGTATCCTGCGGAAGATATCGGAAGCCCGAGACTCGTAAATAGCAGATAGATAAACCAAGCCCGGTAGCTTCCGGGGTCAAGTAGAAATCAACGCGCATGGTAAGGGTGTTATAGATGGTCTAGTTCACCAAGGTGTCTTGACAGTTAGCCACTGGCAAGTCTCCGATGCGCAGAAGTTTTCACTCCGGAGGGCAGAATAGAAATGCGCCGCAGAAACGATATGCACATATGGTGAACGCTGACTAGAGAGTGTCGACACACGCATGCCTGAAAGGGCTGCCAGGAGACGTGTCGGACCACCCTTAGCGGAGAAGGGTGTACTCGAATAGTTGGAGTAAACTGATGGGGGAGTTTCTGGCATAAGATAAAACTACCTGAAAGTCTATGCGAGAACTCTCCTACTCCAACAATCAATCCTCTC
>PYWC01000045.1:54274-78171 GCA_003182015.1 Tuber magnatum
TAGCAAAAGCGCGGAAGTATAGAGGAGGAACCACCGCAAGGCAGTCCCAGACAGAAGAGAGCGTCCCCAAGAGGATTAACTCAGGGGGAGGAAAGGAGGAGGCAATAGGTAGTGCCTGGCCAAGCGAGGGAGGAAAAGAAGTCCTCTAGCACTCCCCTGAGGGGGGGTGCGAGACCCGTAGTTGTGGTGATAGTTCTCTGGTGTTGAGTCGTGCCCGATTAGGAAATCATTTTCAATGACCGGAGTTGTAACGGGGACGGAGCGTGTCACCTCTATCCCACTGGTGCATGCACCCATGAAACACCCCTCCTTGTATGCGAAACCGTGGTAGTCCCCCGACCTCGCGGAACTTCGCCGCGTCTTGCACAGTGTCTCCCGTCTGTCGCGCCGGGGCCGCGCCTTGATGTTTGAGGTCAAGCTGGCCCGCTCTACCTATTTGAAGGCTATCATGAAAGCCAAAGCCACTCACTGGAAAGGTTTCCTAGAAGGAGTTGATTCTAGGGAGGTCTGGACCACCAAGAAGTTCGCTTCTGGCTAAGTCCCGTCACGGTTCCCGCACCTCCCAGGGGCACAAACCCCAGAAGCCATAAATTCAGCATTGCTTTCTCCCTTTTTCCCTGCCCAGCCTGGCCTCTCCGGTCCGTCGCGCCTGCTCCCTGAGCTCGTAGCAGTCCCACCAGTCACGCCTGCCGAAGTCTCCTCCACGCCCCGACCCAGTCCCCTACGGGGTCTGCAGGCGCATGGACTCCGTTGCCGTTACAACCACAGCGAAAGAAAAAACCAGACCAAATCTTTCGCCGAGCTTCCACCTCATTGGTCAACAACCCATTCTCACCGCTTCGCCCCGCCCTTTTTAAGGACTTTTCATCAACAAATCATCCTCTATTATTTGTTCACCATCACCTATCATCAACCGAGTCTCTGATCCCGCCCTCTGATGCCTCCCAAGCCTAGAGGCAGAGGCAGGGGGGCTGTAAACCCTCTAGCAGCCTCCATTGACCCTACCCCACCTCCTCACCCAACCTCGCCTGATGATACCCAGATGGGTGATTATTATTATTGTGTATCATTACGCTTATGGAGCTTTGCAGGCTATGAAGCGGCAACTAACATGCAGAAGGTACCACCTGGTACCGGTCCAAAATTCCGTCTCTTGCTATGATTGTAGCAGCTTTTCANCTCCCTTCTGTCTGGGGTTGCCTCACGGTGGCCTCGCCCCTATTCTTCGCCGCATTTCCTAGGCTCACTTAGCATTTGCATGGTCGGCCTTCTCCTGGGTTGGGTTGGTCTGACGGTCAGTCTGCTTGGTGGTCCTCTGGGCTATCGGGGGCCTGGTCCTTCCTCCTCGCATCGCACGGTTATGGTATCCCATCCGATAAGTGACACTTTCTCACGGAGAACAAGGGACTACATGAGAGAGGCGATAAAACACTCTGCTGCGCCTAGGGGGGGGATGGCTCCTGTGACCCCGGTTGCAGCCAGCTGCCACATCGTTGGCGGTACCTTACCTGGTATTGGTTCTTCCATCTTTTCATCTCTTCGGGTCGGCTGGCACCCTACTTCCTGAGCCCTCACGGCCCTACCTCCTCACCATGTGGCAGCTCTTCTACCTGTCCGCTCCCAGCCAGCCTCGGCTCGCGACTTTTCACTCTGGCTCTGATGTTGCTTGCGGCATTATCCATCCCCTTCGGCTGGTATCCTCTCTGTGGGACGGGCATCCCCTATACCTCCTCCTTCCGGCTCTGACTTTCGTCTACGCAGGTCATCCGCTTAAGCTGGCACCTTACTACCTCCTCTAGACATCTCGGCTCTAGCATCCCGATGTCATGCTACACTTCTCACCCAGGCAGCGCATTGCCCCTTCGATTCCTGCCAAGGCTGTCCACCTGGACTCCCCGCCTTAGGGCGATTAATTAGGCCATACGGCGAGGACCCTTCCATGGGTCTCCTGCGCAGGATTGTGACTTTCCGCAACAGCCCGTTAGGGCAACTTTTAGCGCGTACTTTTCTTTACTTGTTTGAGATGACGCCAGTCGGTTTTTTTGTAGCTTCCTTCTCTTCTTGTTCCTTGGGTTTCTTTAGTTTGTTTCGGCTTGCTAGGGGTCTGGGCTTCAGGGAGGGAACGTGCGGTTGGTCCCAGACCAGATGGACTTGCGGCGATCTTTCCCCTGGGTCGTGGAGGACGTTTGAAATTAAGGCTTTTGTATGCCATAGCGTGAGCTGCATGTACGTGTTTGAGCCATAATCAAATATACATATAAGTTAAATGATACCCAACCCCCACCCCTAACAAGATGGCACGTTTGATTGCCCCCTCACCCCTGTTTCCTAGGCATCACTTTCCTGTTGTTTTGTTGGGTGACTTTAGTCTTCACCACCCAGTCTTGGATCCTTCCAGAATCATCAACCCCCCTGAACTCACAGTCTCCACCCCCTATTTCAGCACGGCATACCAACCTGAGTTCATCCTGCTAAACACTCCTGGGATATATACCAGATTTTCCTTTGACACCCTCCACTTGCCCCTCCATCCTTGCCCTTGCGTTTGTTAATATCACAATGCTCACCTTTTTCTCGCATTGAAACACCCCCCTCCCCTCAACAGGCTCGGATCACGTTCCAATTTCCATTGAGTCCGCCACGGCCTCCTGCCGCCCTCCCCCCCCCGGCTCAACTGGAAGAGCACTGATTGGGATGCTGCTCTCCCTGCGCTTAAGGCCCTCGACCTCCCCAGTCCACCAGCAGTCCCCACGTCCTCCTCCCTGTCCCCGTGGTTTAATACCTCACTGGCCTCCGTCACCTCTATCCCATTTTTCATTTTTTTTTTTTTTACTCATTTCGTTTGTTTATTAACTAGGTACAAAGAACGCATAAACCTCGCGGTATGGCGATAAAAACCTCCAACTACAGTCCGACCACCCGCAAGAAGCCGTGGAAAACCCTCTGGGGTATAAAAACCCGGACCTCCAGTGATGGAGCTGAATACAGCGAACCCAAAACCTCCACAGACATGCAGCAACAAAGGAGAACCCCACCCGACAGTGAGACAACAGTTAGATCCCCACAAATTAGAAACCCCAAGACCCGGAAAGGAGAAAAATGCCCCACACTCTCTTACCCCTAAAGCAAATGCCTTGTACTCCAGTACCAACCCCCCCTGATCTCGCCCCTACCCTGGTATGGAGCAGGAAACGAGGAGGAGGCACACAGCCCAGGTAAACGGAGGGCAACAGTCGGGCTTGCCCGTTAGGCCAAGGATGAAAGCACCGAATCCCAAGGGAGGAGGACAGGTCGCGCCGTGTGGCAAGCGAAGCTGACCCCGTGCCCGCCGGAACACAGAGNAGCCTGCACGGCTCCATAAGCGTAATGATACATAATAATAATAATAATAATAAGTCTGCAGGCGCATTCACTATGCCAACTCCTCCCTGCCGCCCCTCTTGCTCTCTACCCTGCTTCGCCACGGCTTCCACCCAGCCACGATGACGATAGCCAATAGGGTTGTGCTCGACAAACCTGGCAAGCCCAACTACTCATCACCCTCCTCCTTCCGCATCATAGTCCTCCTCGACCCAGTTTCTAAAATTCTAAAGAGGATCGTAGCGATGTGCCTCGGAGCCTTTGCTCAGGCGTCCAGCCTCCAGAACCTGCAGCAGTGTGGCTCACTGTCGGGCTTTGGATGCTATGAGGTGATCTCTACTGTGTCCTACGAGGTCAAACTCTTCCAGTCAATGGGCCTTAGGGTCTCCAGGCTTTTCCTCGACATCAAGGGGGGGTTTGACAATGTCAATGCGCCCCAACTCACCACCATTCTCACGAGGGCTCGTACCCCAGCTTACCTGGTTCACTGGGTCTCCTCCTTTCTGCCACAACGCAAGTGCCATCTGGTTTTCCAGGGCACCCCCAATACCTTCTCTCCAGTGGCAGTGGGCACCTCCCAGGGGTCCCCGGTCTCTCCTCTATTGTTCGTCATCTATGTCTCCTTCCTGCACCTTTTGATAGCCAGAGGCTTGGTCGTCTTGTATGTAGATGACTTCTAGGTAACCGTGGCCTCCTCCTCCTACTGCTTTAACATTCCCCTCCTTCAGCATTACTTCCTGGCCCTCCTTGAGATCGGGCGCCGGTTGGGTGTGGGGTTCTTGGTGCCCAAGACCGAACTCTGGCACTGGCGCACCCCGAGGGAGAACCACCCTTTATGTGTTTCCCCCATTTCCCTGAATGGCCTTGTCGTTCCCCCCTCTCCCTTGGTCAGGTGGCTGGGCTACTGGCTCACCCCGACCATGGACACAACCCCTCACTTCACTTGCCACCTCGCCCTCGCTCAGGCCTCCTTCGTACTTGTTCGGAGCCTCAGTGACGCCGCGAAGGGCATGTCCCCCTGGTGCAACAGGAAGCTTATTGTTGGCCTCCTCCTCTCCATCCTCACCTACGGGGGTGACGCATTTAGTCCCTCTGTACCTATGCTCACGAGGATGAATACCTTTTGGCACCACGTCCTGAGGTGGTGCACCAATTGTTCTTCGTCTACACCAATTCCAGCCTTCTATGTGGAGTCAACCCTCCCCCCCCTTGCAATGCATTTACTCACGAAGCGGTGGTCCGCCGCCATGCGCCTCCTCTGCTCTCCTCCTCGCTCCAACCCCGCTGCGCCAAGGTTCAATCCCTCTGTTCCCACGTGGGACAAGTGGCGGGCCCCGTCAGAAAGAATAACCGTCCTCAGCAGGGTGGGGGGCAATGGCTGCCCAGCCCGCTGGTCAACCGACATCTCCCAGTCCTTCCGGGTCCACCTCCCCATTGAATCTGCCGCCAGCTTGGTGATGCCCTGGATCCCCTCCTGCCTCCCGTTAGCGTCCCCACACCTTGTCTCCCATGTCAAGTACGAGGGGAGCAACGCCCCCTCCTACCACTCCCTCAAGGCCCAGGTGAAGTCTGCAGCTATCCCAGATTGGCTGGAACGCGCTCCCCCGGTGGCTCCTCATTTCTACCCCCACTCGGCTACCCCCCACGCCTTCACGGGCCTCCCTTGCTTCATAGCAGGGTGCCTTTACCAGATGCGCTCTGGGAAGAGCTACCTTGCAGCGCACGCCTCTTGGTTCAACCGTGACCAGTCGCCTATCTGTCCCTCCTGTGAGGAGGGGGAGGAGACTTGTGATCACGCCATACTACACTGCCCAGCTAAGGCCCAGCAGCACGAAGCCCACCTTCAGGGTGTCGCCAGCCTGGTGCCCAACGCCCTTATTTGGTACTTGGTTCCCCTCATTTTGGGGTTAGCTGCATACATCTCGGCGACAGCAACTGGCTTTCCTCCCTCTATGCCGGCCATTAGAGCAACCTCGGCCTCGGCATCACCAACCCCTCCGCAGGCGGTCACAAGTACCCCCTACTCTCCACGGGGATAGGGTTTTCTTTACTTTTCTTTCCTTATATTACTTTACGCGTTATGATTTTTCCTTTTACTGAATGCCTGGGGCGGCAGTCACGGGCGGACATGGAAGGGGATTTCGTTACTTTACGTATGTTTTTCCTTCTGGACAGGTTTCCCAGTATCAGGCAGAGGATTTCTTTACTTGCTTGTTAGTCATCGTGGGCGATGCAAGGGGCTTGTGCGTCCCGTTTTTGGAGGAATGACAATATTAGTTTTGTTTTCTTTGTTGATGCGTTTGGAATTAAGGCTTTGGTATGCCATAGCCCGAGCTGCATGTACGTCGTTGAGCCACAATCGAACAGACATATGAGTTAAAAAAAAAAAAAAACTAAGCATAATGATACATAATAATAATAATAATAATTCAGCACAAAGATTGGCCTGTATGCTTTAGGAACTGTATAGTCAGGCTTGTTGGGTTTTCTGATTATGGCTCCAGTGGCCTCTCTCCAGCACTTTGGGTGGTAACCTATCCTACGCTGAACTTTGAACTGATAAACAAGAGGGGTAGGAATTGCCTGCAATACTTCCCTCAGGCAGCTAAAGTTAATTCCATCTCGACCTGGAGCCTTGTGGGGTGCAGACTTGAAAATAGCATCCTTGACCTCAGAATCAGTAACATCAGGCCAGGGAAAAGACTTATCAGTAATTCCATGTCCAATATCAAATGGAAAGTTGCTGGATGGTGGGTCAGGAAACATGCACTTTCTAAACAGCTTGCACTTGCTGTCAAAGTCAGTAGCAAACTGTTCATCAACGGAGAGAGTGGGGGTTTTTAGTGATTTAGTTGGTTTGGTCTACTTAACTGGTGTAAAGATGTCTTGACCTTTGGCTGAGTTGAGAAAGTTCTGCCAACAGTTAGCTTTACTGTCTCTAATTGCCTTAAAGTATTTGTTTCTAGCTCTCTTGTAGTCAGTATGGTTAGACTCCAGTCTGGCAGCTTTCCATCTTCTGTGATATCTTGCCATTTCCTGTCTCAATGTTGTAAGTTCCTCACTCCACCACCTCTTGGACCTGGAGCATGGCTTGCTGAGAGGAACATGTTGGTTGAGAGATAACAGAATAAAATCTCTCAGGATTAGGGCAACCTTATCTAATGTATTAGGAGTACCAGAAGCCAAACAGGAGGAGTAAGTGGAGGAAGACTTAGCCATTGGCAGTTCGAGTGTAGTCTTGAAAGAATTCCAGTCTGCCTTCTGCCAGTTGAACTTGTTGCTCATAGGGCTAGAAACTAAGTGGTTAGCATTTAGGACAAGAGTGAATCTTGTAACCTCATGGTCACTGCCAGTATGAGCATCCTCATCTGCTGCCCAATCCACAACTCTGTCAAAGATATCCTGTGTAGCTAGTGTAAGATCCAGAACAGAACTACCTGAACCCTATCTGTAATTGTAGGTAGATGTGCCTGGATCATTGACTAGATCACACTTCTTAGCATCAAACCACTCAACAAGAACATCACCCCTGATTTGTTGTTGAGTAGCTGAATTCCATAAACAATGGTGGGCATTGAAGTCCCCACAGAGGATAGAGTGTTGAGAAATGTGCAGCTGGTGCAGGGTTCTGTCCATTGTATATAGAGGTCTAGAGTCAGGTGTTAGTTTTTTCCTTTCCTTATAAATATTCCAAATGGTAAACTTCTCTTTTCCTGCCAGAATCTGTAGTGGAAGTACATAACCATCAAGGTGTGGAAGAAGGTCAGATCTATAAGTACAAAAAATGTCAGTTCTAGATTTGCTGATATAGGCAGCAGTTCTAGGTTTCTCATTGTTATTAGTATCAGGAAGAATGCAAGTAAAAGAAGGATATGAGTAAGGAGTGCTATCAGAAGCCAACCAGGGCTCCTGAACAAGAACAATATCTGCTGTGCTATTAGTATAATGAAGCAGAGAGGTTAGTACTTCATAGGTCTTTGCACAGTTGTGCTGGACAAAGGTGATTGGGGTGCCTCTCATAAAGACAGGGAGAGATTGTCAGTAGTCGGAGGTTCTCCTTTCTTGACCAGGTTTCTATAAACTTCACATCTAAGGTCAGTAGATTTATGAGAGCCCTCAAAGTTAGCACACTTGAACTGGGTATGGGAACACTCCTTAGTGGACTGGCAGGTAGAGCATAGGTGGAGGCTGGTAGTATGTTCACCACCACACAGTTGACATCTGGAGGGATGCCTGCATGTTCTTTGGTGATGTCCAAACTTCTGGCAGTTCCTGCACTGGGTGCTAGGCCTGATATCAACAAATTCAGAGGTTCTGACAGAAGTTCCTGCTATGACAAGTCTGTTTCTCAGTGCATGCTTCAATTCTCTAAAAATTTTAAAGGAAAGAACAAGAGAGGAGTGCAACTTTCCTTGTCTAGATTCTGGTTTTGTTAGCCAACTGAGAGGAGCAGCCAGCTGGATGTCCAGGTTGTATGTCTCAATATCATTCTTGAATACCTCCATTTGCTTCTCCTCACTTTCAGCAGCAATCAAGTCAGTTGCAACAGAATGGGCTGCCAGTTTGTGCCATCTTTCTCTGACTTCCACCTCTTGTAACCCAGGTACAAGATGTCTCCACACCTGTTCTTTCTCTTTGAGCTCTGCTGCAGTATGACCATGCTTTACCTCAATTACTATGTTCTTGTTGACTGAAAGTCTAACAAGAATGACAGTAATACTGAGTTGGGCCTTGATCAGGGCACTGTTGATAGAGTCTCTGAGTAGAAGAGGGTTGAAGTTAGCATGAGGGGTGGTAGGCTTGAGGATAAGAGTTCTCTCTGGCTCTGGAATAGCATCTAGGTGCTTTCTTGAGGCTTTGGTAGTAGGGGTGGGATTGGAGGGCTTTGCCTGTTCTACAACATTAGCCCAAGTCTTTTGTACTGGTCTGGAGGTTGGGGGAGATGTAGGGGTAGTGGTGGTAAGTTTGTCCAAAGTTAGTAGTATACTCTCCAAAGTTTTCTCCTGCTTATTGAGTCTTGCTTCAATCTCAGAAGGGATAAGAGAAGTTGGATTGGATAGATCCATATTGGAGTAACTGCTAATATTAGTAACAACCTGGGATAAGAACTGCTGCTCTGATTGAGTATAGTTTTTCTGACTATCTTTAATATGCTCAACAAGGTCATGGAGAAATTCCTCAAAACAGGGAGGTTGGTATCTTTGGGCAGAGGTAGGAGGAACACAAGAGAAGGTATAATCCATATCTGAAGACGGGCTTGAAGATGTGAGGGCTCTTTGAGCAGAGGTTGGAGGAACTGGGATGAGATTGCACACTTCTTGAAGTAAACTAGAGGAAGATGAAGGGCTTGGATCTAGAGTTCTTGTTCTTCCATATCTCTTATTAAGGGGAGGCAGGGAGGAAGGAGGGGGCTGTGTGCCAACTGGAGTTCTAGGATGAGAATTCAGGGGAGAGGAATAGGGACTTGCAGCTTTGAGTGGCACTTGGGTAGTAGTGGTTCCCTTCCAATTAGTATTAGAAGGCATGAAGGGCCCAAAAATGCGAAATTGTTGGCAAGAGGAAAGTGGTATACAAGCTTGGTTGGGCCAGTAGACAGGGGGGCAGGGGCAGGTAGCAACCAAAGAAAATCAAAAAACAATGTACAAGCAAGAAAAGAAAAGTCAATAGATAAAGCAAAACAGCAGATACTCAGCTGGAATTTGAACTGTGACTAGGAGGGGCCAATAGTAGGCTACTCAGAAATTTTGAGAGAAGGAGCTCTCAAACTGAGGAAGTTGTTGGCTGAGGGTGTGGGATTCAGGGGTAAAAATAGGGGTAAAATAAGGAAGTTGTGCCAAGATGGCAATAAAAGTAGAAATAATGAGCTAATAATTGGAGAAAGAGTTCAAAGAGGTTTATTAAACAGGAATCTCTGTGGAGGAGGAAGGAGTAGTGTTGGTTGTAAAAATATTTTATGGTGGGGTTCTTTGTTGCTGTGGTTGCTAGGTGTTACAGTAATAGTCAGTTGGGCCTTGGTCAGGGCACTGTTGATAGAGTCTCTGAGCAATAGAGGGTTGAAGTTGGTAGAAAAAGTGGTAGGCTTGAGAATAAGAGTTCTCTCTGGCTCTGGCACAGCAGCTGGGTGCTTTCTTGAGGCTTTGGTAGTTGGAGTTGAACTGGGAGACTTTGTCTGTTGTACAACATTAGCCCAAGTCTCGGGCACAAGTTTAGAGGTTGGGGGAGAGTTAGGGGTAGCAGTAGTAAGTTTGTCTAAGGTTAGTAGTATACTCTGCAAAGCTTTCTCCTGCTTATTGAGTCTTGCCTCAATTTCAGATAAAATTGCAGTAGCTGTATTAGTTAGGTTCATAGTAGAATAACTACTTATATTAGTAACAAGATTAGACAAGAACTCCTGTTCTGGTTGAATGTAGTTTTTCTGACTGTCCTTAATATACTCAATCAAGTCATGTAGGAATTCCTCAAAACATGGATGTCGGTATCTTTGGGCAGAGGTAGGAGGAGCACAGGAAAAGGTATAATCCATATCTAAAGATAGGCTAGAGGAGGTTGGAGCTCTTTGGGCACTAGTAGGAGGGAGTGGGGTGAGATTGCAGACTTTCTGAAGCAAACTAGATGTAGAAGAATGGGTAGGGGTAACAGCTCTTCTTCTTGTATGTCCTTTCTTAAAGGGAGCAGTAGATGTAGCAGGAGGGAGTGTACTAACAGAAGTTCTAGGATCAGAGTCAACTGTAGAGGAACAGGGACTCCCACTCTTGGCTGGCACTTTGATGGAAGTAGTAGCATCCTTCCAAGTGCTATGAGAAGACATGAAAGGCTCAAAAGTGCGAAATTCACACTAAGTAGAAAAGGGTGTAATGGGTAGGTAGAGCAACCAGGCAGGGGGTTTAGGGGTATGTGGCAACCAAAGAAAATCAAAAAACCAAGTACTGACAAGGAAACAAAAGTCAATGGAAAAGGTAAAACAAGAGATACTTAGCTGAAAATTGAACTATAGCCAGTAGGGGCCAATGGTAGGCTCTTCTAAAGTTTTGAGAGCAGAAGCTCCCAAACTCAAGAAGTTGATAGCTGAGTGTATAGAATTCAGGGGTAAAAATAGGGGTAAAATCAAGAAATTCTGCCAAGAGAGCAGCAAAAGTGGGAATCAAGAGCTGAAAATTGCAGGAAGAGAATAAAGTAGATTATTAAACAGGAATCCCTATGGAGGGAAAAGGAGAAGGGCTGGTTATAGAGAAAGGTTATGGTAGAGTTTTTGGTTGCTGTGGTTGTTTTTGTATGTATGAGAAGAACATGATAGTTTGGTGTAAACTCGCTAGTTGAAATACAATATTCTTGGATTGCTGTGTTAACAGCATCATGGATGGTAAGGTGGTTCCTCGTGTCAGGTAGTTCTGTGCTATCTCTCTCAATAACAATGGTAGTGTCACTTTTTCTCTGGAGAGCAGCAGGAGGAGTTTTGCACAGTGAAGCCATAATGGGTTTGACTGGAGTAATCTGGTCACTTTCTGGGACCAAGTTTGTGTTACAGGAGGTGGCGGGAGGGTGTACTAGAAACGAGTGTTTGGTGGTATGAGAAGGAGTTGGAACCAAAGCTCTACAACTTGACTGGTTAGGGATGCAACCAGACCCTTCAGATCCTTAGGGTTCTTGACTTGATGCTCTTAGACAACTAGGAGATAGACCTACAGAGCTTAGAATGTGTTGCACATTCCATTGTATTTCTCTCCAAGGGAATTGAGAACATCCCTCTGCTCATTGTTAATAGAGCAAATGTCACTCAAGAAGCTAGCTTTGCCATACTCATATAGTTGGCTGGTTTCCATAGTGAGGACTGGGGATGCGCTGCCCTCACCCATCTGGATGTCATCAGTTGAGGTTAGGTGAGGAGGTTGGGTAGGTGCAAAGGGGGCTGCAAGATAGTTTACAGCCCTCCTGCCTCTGCCTCAAGGCCAGAAAGGTATTAGAGGAACGGGATCAGAGACTCGGTTGATGAAAGGTAATGGGAAACAAATAGTAGAGGATGATTGGTTGATGAAAAGTCCTTAAAAGAGGTGGTGAAGCGGTGAGAAAAGGTTGTTGACCAATGCGGTAAAAGCTCGGCAAAAAATTTGGTTTGGTTTTTTCTTTCACTGTGGTTGCAATGGCAATAGAGTCTTGGTATATGGTCCAACGGGCAGACTAGGAGGAATAAGTGCTAAGTTTAATGATAATATTATAGTTGGTCTAGATCTCTGTTATAGTATATATGGTTCAAACATAGAGGAAATACACAATATAGGAAGTTGTAAAACAGAGGAGAGCTACTAACTATAATGTTCAGTAAGCAAAACTGTCAAAGAGCCCAAGATTTGGAAGCTTAGAGAGCGGGAGATTGAGGAAGTATATGAGAACAGAAGCAAAAGAGAAGGAAGACTGTAGAGCTAGGAAGTCTGGGAGTAGAGTAGTAATTAGAAAGCAAGAGGACCAAAGAGTAGGAGAACTGTAGATCTTGAGAACTGGAGAACTGGAGAACTAGAGAATTGAAGAATGGAAGAATGGAAGAACTGGAAAAATAGAAAGATATTGACAAGTTTAATCTAATACAATATGTATATTAGGAAGCCTGAGAGTTGTTGATCTATACTATGGTAAAATGGTCTGAGTCTAAAGAGATTAAATAGTTAAAGTATGTTGTAGTACGATGGCAAAGCAATTGAGCTACTATATAGACAAGATAGTACTATTAACTACTAAACCTTTGACCTGAATAGCAACTCCTAATCATTCAGTATTGCAGCCTAGTTTCTATATCAAACTTACTGCATTTCTATCAAGCTACAGAATTGCTGTATTTAGCACAATAACCAATATACAAAGTACTTCTTTTAGCACATTCATCTTATTGGCATGTCTTTCTTTTGTCACATTGATAGGTGCCAATGGGGAAATTCAGTATTCACTAATGAATACATGCCAGTATTTATACAGTTGTATTGTAATAAGTATAACTATACTGTTGTACAATAGCTGAATTGCAAAATAATGCTTAGTAATAAGGATTCTATGGTAACACAGTTTTTATAAACATGGAGTTTCTATGGCAATGCCCAAGAACCATTGAGCTGTCAAAAACCATTGACCTGTCTGGCACTATATTGAGAGTACTCAAAGTTGTGGTTGTGTCACAACCCTGGTACAAGCAGTGATACTGACAGTAAATTACCAGGTTGTATAAAGAAAGTAAATCTCAGAGGGGTACACCCCTTTATATAACCAAGGAAAATTCTCCGCTAACAAATCCCAACTCCCCTAATGCCTTCCTCCTACACAGCCACAATCTTCAATTGCTTTCTAGAGGTTCTGTTACACAAGACCTCAGCTCCGCCACCCTTCCTAGCACAATACAATATCCTAACCTAGATCTTCATATATTCTACCAACACCCCCAGGTGGTTGGACCCCTGCCAGTAGGCTATAACGAGTTGCTAGATCCATGAACTCAGAAACTTTGTAAAATGGCAGAAGTATTCGCAAGATAAAAACACATGGAAACTATTAGCATACCTATAGTATCAAGTAGAGCAGATGGAGGAATTTCATAGAGTTGACCTGCAGATACTGCAGTTGTGAAACATGGATCATAGGGAAAGACTTTTATATAAATAGTCAAGTAAATGCACAAAAGTTCTTTACCCTATCCTGCTTAGTCCTTAAAGGAGTTTGATTGATATACTTGAGAAAACTAAATTATAGGAATTCTAGCCAAACCCCTAGAGAGGATACTTTCTATTACATATAAGATGAACCTTTATAATACATTAGACATGGCACATGTCTATTGGCAAAAGGTCATATAACCAATTCCAAAGTCAGCCCGAATATTTCAAGAATGAGATATTTTCTGCCAATACCAATGGATGGATAAATCCACCTTGCACTCGATAGACTAGAGGATGCCAACCAGGGGGTGTTCATGCACTCCTATAAAAGGAGCCCTTGGCTGTACTACAGAAGCCTGGTAAAGTAATTTGGTCAGTTGGTTGTGGAGTTATATGTATGAGAAGAAAGTTAGATAAGAGGATGATGCTGAAGTGATGATTGTACATCCATACTCCAATATAGAGAAAGTACAGTCATGAGAAAGCTGACTAGTGATAAGACAATATCAAAGGCCAAGGACAATGAGAAACTCATCCACCATTGATGTGATAGGAGCAAATATTGCTCTAGCCATGATTGACACAAAAGCAGGATGAATCCAACTCCATTGGTAAGTCTGTTGTCAAAGCTAATCACTCCATATGCAGAGTACAAACCTGTAATCTCTTGCTACAATGAGTGGGTTTGAGTGACTATGAATAGAGCAGACACTACATAGAGACGGATGGGAATACCCTTCCTACCACCTAAAGAATTCAGAGTCAAGTGGGGTTAAGGTTTTCGGGTCTACGATGTTTGCACAAAGAAAGTGAAGGAAAAGACAAGAGGATGAGATAGTGCATGACCATTCAGATATAGATTATAAATATCAAGGTACCTCCCATAGTTTTACAGAGAATTATGAGCTATAGAAAAGAGATCCTAGTAATAAATTTATTATATGATACAATCTTTATACTTTTATCTAAGACAAAGTGTAGCGAGCTTTGCTACTATTCACTCTGTCAAGTAGTGGGCCCTAGTCAGAACCCCCTGGTTCTTGGAGTCAGCCACTGCCTAACAGCTACTAGGTATAATACAAGAGTATTAATTACTATTCAAAAATGATACGAGAGGACAAAAGATATAGGTTTGGTTCAGATACCAGAATAGATAATATGGGAGGCACAGGCGCCAGAATAGCTTATATGAGAAATCAGATAGATGGTCTATAGATATCACTGGGTATTGTCATCAAGGTAGTAAAAATCTAAGCTGAATAGGTGAACTGAGTCTCAATATTGAGAGACCAAATAGGCCAAATTAGATTTAAACTTAGACTATATCGTAACATGGTATTAACATTTAGGATCAAACTACCAAGCTAAGCACACCACAATAAAAATGATTCTAAAATTGGTAAGAACGATATTTGTAATAGAACAAATGGTTCCCAGTTAGTAAAAATGCTATCAGGACATTTTAGTAAAATTGCGGTTACAGAAGCTGCAGAAAGGCAGAAATTCAAACTTAGAATATGTAGGATACAATCAGATATTGTAATACAAAGTAAAATACAGATAACATAGAAGAGGCAATAGAAAACATGGTACATCAGCAAAAAAACAAGATACATGTGATGGGTTGCTGTTGTGCCCTAATGCAACTAATGTTACTTCTGTTTCCTCTGAGTCCTGTATGCCTAGGGTTCTGTTGCAATCCGTGATCACATCCTGACATTGATTGCAATACCCTCTTATATACTAGTTATCTGGAGCTGACTCACTGGACTCACTTGGATCTTGATACGATATTGCATCAGGTCCATATCTAGTCTATACCAAAGTAATTCTTCAGCACCCTATGCAGAACTATACCTAGTATCTCTTGGCAAAGATGTTACTAGGACAACTTCAAGTTGCTAACTTCAAGTAACCCAGGATCCTCTAATTTTATTTTTCTACATAGGCTGATCCTATTTTTGGCTCTTCAAGATTTAGGTAGTGAAAATAGATCTATGTTTGCCTCAGAATCTCAGTAATAGCTATGGTCCAGTGGTGGATGCAGCACTGGCCAGGACACTTTGTTGTGATTTTGCTTCACTAGCAACTTTACAATACATTTCTAAACTTTTATCTATAATACAACCATAATACAAATACAGATCCTACTAATAATACCTCTATGATCACTGCCTACGTGCTCTCCTATTAGATTCTATGGGGTATGCTCTAATCTACATGCTACTATGGATTTCATTAACTTGAACATAGTCAAGTTCTGTGACCATGGCTGGCTGTTCTCAGGGTAGTCTTTTCTGAGGAGGTTCCGATATATGCTAACTTTGAAACTAGACTCCTTAGGTGTTCTTTGGATGCGGCACTCTATACTCCACAGAATAGATCTACTCAATTCCACCCTTCTAACAGTCCAATGAACCTCTACCCACAATTATTATTGGTAGAGATACAGCTCATTATGGAGATAGTGTTTACATTGGTAATATCCTGGCCTTGATATCAGATTCCTTGAATGTCCTTTGAACATACCAGTCTATATTCTATAATGTAGACCTAGTCGATGCCAGCCTCCCAACAGTCTGAAGGACGCCTACCCACCAGCATTATTGGTAGAGTTACAGGCAATTACCAATAGAGTCTTTTCTGGCAAATTTTTAGTGAGGTTCTGACTATGTTCTAATTTTGACACCAGATTGCTTGGGCATCCTTTGGACATAGTACTCCATACTCCACAACATAGATCTACTCGATGCCAGCCTTGCAATGGTCTAAAGGATGTCTGCCCACCAGTAGTATCAGTGGAGGTAGAGGCTATTATGGATGGGGTCCTTTCTGGCAAGATTCTTGCAAGGTTCTGATCATGTACTGATCTTGATACCAGATTTCCTGGGCATACTTTCAATGCAGCACTCCATCTTCCACTATATAGATCTACCTGATAACCGCTTTCCAACAGTCTAAAGAACATCTACCTATGATAATTATTGGTAGAGATACAGAGTATTATAGAGATAGTATATATATTAGTAATGTGCTAACTTTGATGCCAGATTTCTCAGGCATTCCTTGGACACCGCACACTCTCCTCGACACTATGGATCGCCTCGATTCCACCCTTCCAATAATGCAAAGAATGTTTAACCGCTGTGATTATTGGTAGAGTTACAGGCTGTTAAGAATAGGGTCTTTTCTGGCAGAGTTCTGGTATTGTAAGAGTTCATATTTGCTGGTGTCACAACTAGTAGAGGCAGTTAAATGGAGGTGTTCTGATGTATATTAGTGTTTTAATAAACTATACCATCTACTACTGTATAAACTTCAATTCAATTGTGATCTAAGTCACAAAGTGTAAAAGGGGGGACCTGTCAGGAACTTGTAATTACAAAGGCTTTGGTAGAGCTTATGGTTGAGTCCAGACACTACTCAGATTGGACATCATGTCCTGGTTGGGTCCTGACAATATAGTGTTACTCCTGGTTGCGCTCTGAGAATTCTGTGTCAACCATATTACACCCTGACACTAGAAAGATCCTATGTTGTGTCCTGAGTTGTAGTTTGTATTCTATATGCTCTGTGCATCAGGCACTCTGGATGCTCAGTGTCTGAGCTCAGATTTTTGCTGATGTAGTATTAGGACTTGGTACCTGTATATCAGAGCTGCAATCTTTTTTTACTAATAGATATTATAGTTAGCTATATTTCAAGTAGTAATGCCTTCTTCGTATAGCCTCTTGAGATATCAGTCAACCATCTATTTATAGACCTCTTCAAGATAGGACTACTTATATTAAAAATAAATTTTCTGTTTTAAAGAAAACCTCTTGTACACAATAACTTTAGAAAGTTTCCAAAGAAAAGAGTTAGATTTTATTAAGATGTGGCAGTGAAAATTCTGGCTAGAGACAGATTAGCTGGAAGTATGACATCTGAGAAGAGCTCTTATAACTTGGACAGTGTGTGAAGCTTTGGAATGACTTTTGACTGCAGTAGATCAAGGTTGTTGTAAAGGTATTCTGAGTATGATACTTGGAATTTTACTACTAATTAGTGGTTGCTATGATTAGGAAATTTCCGTTAAAGAAATTGATCAAACATACCTTGCCCAGGGCCCGAAAGACTTAAAGCAGGGGGAAGCAGGGGGTGGTTTGGATGTGCTAGAGAGACTTAGAGGGATAATGGACGTGAATTAGAAAAGGGTAATAAAAAGGATATATTTCATGAGAATGACCTAAGTGAGTAAAATCTGAGACTGACATTGCGCAAGATTTCTGGGCATATGATACCTTAATTTAACCCCTTAGCGCAGGGTTCAATTATTACAGTTTTCACGGTAGTGCAAGTACCGTCATCCTTTCTCCCGTTTGTGTGGGGAACGAAGCGTCTTTCTAGCTTCATTTACCATCTCCAGACCGGTCCCAGAACCGTCTCTTTCAATATCAAGTGCACTCCTGATACCCAACATGATGGTCAGACAAAGGCTTAAGAATGAGGATCTGTTAGCATGGGAGGATTGTATCTCGAAGGTTGTTATCCGTCATTCCGGGTGCTATTGGGTATTCCAAGCCCCAAACCCGATTTTCTTTTCCCCGGCCTAGGCCGCCTCTTATACACTCCTCCTGCCCTCCCATCCGATTCGAGATGTAAAGCGTTTTTTCGTACTGACCCGACCAACGCCTCTGGTAATTTTACGGTAAATCACAGTACTGGATTGTATGATATCGTGGCCACCCAATGTTACCGTTTTCACTACCTCGAAACGAGTGATAGTTAATGGGAGCTTCTAACAAACCCTTTCGGGCTTGCTCGAACTGGCTTCGCAAGCGTGATGGATGGCCATGCTATCCCGGAGCTAGCTCGGGAGAAAGACCAGCCTTGATATTTACGAACCCCACCCACCACTGCCGAACCCACTAACTAAAGAAACCAATGCCCACAGAATCTATTGCTCTAAAATTGAACTTTAAAACACCTAAATTACATATCCACCAGGCCCCCCTGCCCTCCCTTTCTCCCGAGTCTCCATAACCCTTCCTCCCTCCACCAATCATCGACTGAATATGCCTGTTCTATATTGTAGCTAAAGATTAGACAACGAATCACTAAACAACCCAAGCAAACGCCGACACGCGATAGGGAAATGAGACAATAATCAAGAAAGGATTTCACAATAAATAACCCAACTCCAACCGTTTGAGTCAACTTCGTGTCCACGTGACGGGTAAATGGATATACGTGATTCGAGCCAGTGTTGTCCAGCGCGGGGAAACCTGTTTTGCGGCCGAGATACCGCAGTTAAACCGCCCCCCAACAAGCGCCACTAACATCCCTACTTTGCATACGGCGGCGCCGCATGCGAAGCTCCAGTCGCACACCTATCCCCTGGATTCCCTCCTTGGGGCGGATGGTGCCCCGGCGGCCCACCATATTGGGGAGTACCGAGCGGCAGAGGCACGGGCTTCCGACGTCCCTTCGTAGACTCTCTATTTAGCAACCCCCGAACCTCTTCAATATCTTCATCCCGGCGACTGTCCATGCTCGGCCTTCCAATCGTCGTACCATCCCTTCTGCCATCGAAACTAGGTCTGGCATGATTATCGCCGAAGGGCGAGGACGTGTTGTGTCGAGGCGAAATCCCAAAATTGAGGCCAGTGGCGAAGCCGGCTTCTTTACCCTTATGCGAGCGGCTGTCCTCCTCCTCAGCATCTATTTTAGTGTCCCAGCGGAGGGCCAATTTGGCCTCGTTACCCTTTTCCATGTATTCGTGAGCTTTGTCGTCACTGATTGCCACTGTGAACATCGGCTTAGCTTCCTCGCCGATGATGGGGTCACCCTTTCCGACACCATAGATGGGTATTTTCTTGAGGATCTTGACGAGAGCGCAGAAGAATTTGTTGCGGCGTTGGCAGGTAAGCGCCTCATTGGACCAGTTGCTCTATCAGAGCTTCGTTAGCATTACCTATCTTCACCGGGGATATTGCCATTATTACCAACCTTATGCTTGATTTCCACCTTAATTTCCAGTTTATCGAGCTCGTTAATTCCAACAACTTCCACCTCAAGTTCCTGCTGGAAGTCTCTGCTATTCTCTCGAACAAAAAAAAGTAGCTCCTCCCGCAATTTCTGGATATCCTCGAGGCTTGTATCATAGTTGACTCCAATCTTGACCAGTTCTTGCATGTACTTTGAACGCGAGATGTTCTCAACCCATTTGGTATTCAACACGTTGTTGGGGACCTGGGTAACTTTGTTGTTGTCCACGCGCTTGAAGACGGTGTAGAGAAGGGAGATGTGCTCAACCTGGAACCTCTTGTCATCGATATCGACACGGTCACCGACATCGAATGGATCTATAAACAGAACGTTAGAGCGTTGAAATTTAGACACGAGATCAGGAATGACTTGCGCTTGACAAACAAGAAGATGCAAGAGCCCAAGACTTCCTGGGCAGTGAGAGCAAAGACGAAGGACAGTGAAATAAGCACGGTGCCAGCGCCAGCGATAGTAGTTCCAACACTGGACTGCTGGGTGATAACGAACACCAGGATAACGATGACAAAGACAATGAACGATAGGACACTGTCAAGCGCTCTGATAGCATTATCCTATATTGCCCACACAATTAGCGATCCGCTAACACACGCTATTAACAGAACATAACTGACCACATCCTGCATACTCCTAGCAACATCATGGCGCTCATTGTGCATATGGACAACATGCATCACCATTTCATCCAAACTAACATCACCATTGTTATCGCGATCGAGTGAAGAGAAGCATTCCAAAGCTTGTTCCTCGTGATCGGGCCCCATGACTTCGAGCAAATCCTCCTTCGTCAACGCAGTATGGCCCTCAGAAACGAAGGACATCCAGATACGTCTAGCCAGAGCCTCCGAAGAACGGGTTCGCTGGAGAGCATTCACGACAATAGAATACGCAGAATTCGGGTTGAACACATTCTTATTACCGGTGACCTCCTGCGCGATGTTACCGAACGCGCTGGTAACCTTATCCTGCACAACATTTATGTTACCCAAGATTGCACGCATGGGTGTTGCGCTACCGCTCTGTTTTGGGATAATCAGGTTGGTAGCAAGGGACTGGTGAATGATGTAATCCTCCTCAGCGAATTCCGTATAGGACGGGAAGAGATTCCGGGAAGCTTCATAGAGTTGACCAAGGAATCTGACGTTTTCCTTGTTGGTCTTGATGCGCTGGGCGAATTGCTTGCGATGGTAGTCGACGGAGACAATTTGGATAATAAGTTTTGCGCCGAGATACACCAAGGAGGAGATTAGGCAAGAAATGAGCACAAGATTCATGCGGCGTTGCCATTCTTTGACGCTTATATCACGGGCCTTGATTTGGTCGGGGTTTCTAGTCATCAGCTATCACCTGGTTAGCGCTTCTTCATATATCCACGCTGGGTTACTACTCACAGGAAGGAAAGAGCAGAGTGAGGCAATGGCCCAACCAACCAGCGAAATGGGAACCTCGAGAGCTTTGATAACCAGTGCATACTTCTTCACCCCACTACTGACCACACCAACGAGTGACTGAAAGAGAATGGGCAGAACTTTGGCAAATAGTTTGGAAACCCAAAGCGAGCACCAGACAATCTCGAGCTGTTTGTTCATTAGTCAAGCTTACCTCAGCCATCAAAAGGATGTCCTACCCAAACAAAAAGCCAAACAATCCTAACCCCCTTCGTCCGCTCTGTAGCGCCGATAGCCGCATCCTTAGCAACGTACAGACCAATCAGGATAACCATAACAAAGCACATCGAAAGCGGAATAATGTATAGCAAATAACGAGTCAAGACAGAAAAGTTCAAAATCTTCTCATAAAGCCGCCCCATAGCGGTCAACGCGCCCTCATCCTCTACAAGGCTCGCATCCCCGCCAGTCTCCATCTTCCTTGCTCGGCGGCGGCCTATATGCCTGTGGAAAATACCGGCTTCTTCAATTGCGTCGGTTGCATTGCGGTTGAGGTCAGGACGAGTCATGGACTGGCCCTCCTTCCTCGCGCCAGTGCTCATGTTGGTCGTGATGGGTGTTAGTGGAATGTTGACTATGTGGTCGTCTTTGGCATTCTGTGCGTTGGAGGCTGATAGGCCACCTTGTTGCTGTTTGGATTGATTCATTGATTCTAGGGGGATGAACCCCGAGTTCCTAGGGGAGGAAATGGGGGACTTTGGCATTGAGGTGCTGGTTTACTTATCAGTTGCGGTGCGTGATCTTCCGGAAGGTATCGGCTGCACGAACAATTGTTCTGGTTGTTTCAGGGGAATTCGTTGGGGCGCTGCCCGAACGTCCTATCCAATAGAGGTATTTACCCGAAGAGGCTGATCCTCACAGCAGCGGGGAGTTAATTAAAATAGTGAGTACGGCAGATTGATAATGGTAATGATCCGAGTATGTAAAACGACCAATACCGGTACTATGACGAGCGTAGTTGACAAGGTTTTGTCGAGGTTTAGGATTCTGTTTGAAAAAAGAGAGACGGAAAGGCAAGTGGTGATCAAACTGTTGCCTTGAGGGTTCGACTGGTTGGAAAAAGAGCGTAAAAAAGAAGACAGGATATGCCCCGAAGGGAAATGGGTCGCAAAGGTATGATACTTCGTCTTCCTCCCTTCACTAACACGTAGGACGGGGGGATGGGAGTTGAAGGGGAAGGAAGGGAGAGGAGAAAGAAAGGAGAACAAGAGTGGAGAGCAAAGGGACTTGAGTTACCCAAAGACAGGGTAAAGAAAAGAATTTGGGCGAACCGGGGGATAGGAAATGAGATGGACAACCAATCATCAAACGCACAAGGAATTAAAAAAGCAATGACCTCTTTCCCAAATCCAGGAAAAATTGAGCAGGAAAAAGAAAGTTTGAGAATTGATCAGATCCTTCCCCCGGCTCTGCCGTCCGAAATGCAGAAGACAAAGAGAGCAAACCAATCAGCCAAACCATAAACCTAGCTCGCCCCTTGCCATCCCAACTGTCAGGACCAGGTTTTTTTTTTCAAAAATCCTAGAATTTATTTGCTTAAAGGTGCAAACCTCCGCTTTAAAGGTACAATGCTGCCCCCAAGGAGACACAACATGACACCACCATTTCAAACACTTGGTTATGCTAGTCAAAAACCTCCCAGCACTGGCTAAGAGAAAAACAAGCTGTCCCAAGTTTCTCTGGTATGGAACCAACTGCATATCCTGTACCAAGAATGACTCCACCCCAGCCCCTCTGCCAAGAAAACAAAAAGGCCAATGCAGCCCACCCAACCCAGCCCAGGCAGAAAGCATGCAAGAAAACCCTACCCATAAAACTACTCGAAACAAAGGAAAAAAGAAAAGAAACTCATTGAAATTACAAATATTTCCCGCTTTTGCTCTGCTCAACACTATTAACAGGGTAGACTAGATGGTAGGTAGACCAATTTTGCATTTATTTCATGTAATAGGAGCACCCAGCTAGAGCATGCTAGACCTTAAAGAAAGTTATCATAAACCAGTCCAATGGCTAGGGAGGGCAGCCTGCAGCAGTACTATACTAACCATATATTGTCAAGAGTTCTGGCTATTGCAAATAGTACAAGCACAACAAAGCAAATAACCCCTAAGAGCTGTCAACCTCAGAAGAACCATGTTAGGCGGTAGGCGACTCTAAGGACAAGAGAGTCTAGACTAAGGCCCGATATGTGACGAAGTGATTGCCAGGAAGGCTCACTCGAGATGTTAAAGTAGTAGTAGAATAAAGAAGTGTATCACATAACGAATATATTGATGAGGTCTCTTCTCCATCGCTGATTGTCTCTGTAGAGCGTGGGAGGCATCTTGATATTTATATTCCATGTCTGGGTGTTCGCGGCCTATCTATTCCTCCCACTTTTCTCTGTGCAAACTTTGTAGACCCTGAAAACCTTTACCCCGGTTGACTCTCATTTCTCTAAACAGTGGGAAGGGTGTCCTACCCCTCTCCTTGCTGCATCCACACTAATCATAGTAACTTGATCTCTTTCACCATAGCAAGTGGTTACAGGTCCTTTCGCTACATACGGAGTGATCAGCTCTGATGACAGACTTATCAATGCAGGCAGGTTTCCTATTCATCTGCATCAATCTGCAGGAAGCATATTCCTGTCTTATCGCGCCAATGGTGGTTAGGCCTCATTGCATTCCTGGTGGACCTTTCGTATGGTAGGGCTTCATCGGGCTCTACCTTGTCATGTCTCTGGGTGTGGGTGAACGATCGCCTCTTGGGCATTGTCCCCTTATCAGGCGTGGTCTTTGCATGCATCTATCCCTGCAATCAACCGATCGATTTAGTTCCTTCAACCTTGTCAGAGTAGCTGAGAGTCTTCTCTTGAAGACTGAGTGAAAAGCCCTCAGTCGGCGATCCTCGGTGGTGGCATAAATGAGGTTTTTGTGCTGGTAGTGTATTGGTAGAAATTAACTTATTCTCCAAATGCTCCAATGGACCCTGGGATCGAACACGTGACCTTTTGCCAATAATCACATGATATGCCCATTACACTATGCCAGTTCATCTTATATGTAACAGATCAGGCTGAATCAAAGCCTCATACAGCTATAATAAGGTCCCACTACGGAGGGAGAAGGGGACAGGTTTTAAAGTGAACAACCTAGCATGAGGACTATTGGCTGAACATTGGGAGGAACATGTTTTTCAGAAAAACTGTAACGTGTTGGGGCCAGGCCCTAGTCACGTAGTGGTATGGGAGGAGCAGATGGCTTCGTGATCAACACGAAGCGAGCGCTGCTGGCTAAAGGAGGCTGCGAACGGGGTGTAATAGGAGATCAAAGAAGTAACCGTTCAACCAAGTATATTTAAGAATACTGTCTGTCGAAGTCTGCTGTTTCCATCGCGGGAATCAGCGGTCTTTAAATACAGCATA
>PYWC01000045.1:85147-97657 GCA_003182015.1 Tuber magnatum
TTCAACCAAGTATATTTAAGAATACTGTCTGTCGAAGTCTGCTGTTTCCATCGCGGGAATCAGCGGTCTTTAAATACAGCATATCGCTTATCTCCAGTATGAGCGATATTGCAAAACATTGTGTGTATCAACCGATAGCACACGAAATAATACAAGTATCAAACGATACCGTGAAACCAAACATAAAACAATGTGTGTATCAACCGATAGCACACGAAACAATACAAGTATCAAACGATACTGTGAAACCAAACATAAAACATTGTGCGTATCAACCAATAGCACACGAGACAATACAAGTATCAAACGATACCGTGAAACCAAACATAAAACAATGTGTGTATCAACAGATAGCACACGAAACACTATGAGTATCAAACGATACTGTAAAACCAAACATAAAACCCTAGTAACCCGTACCGGTTACATAAACCGAAACAAGAAAGTATAGCCTAAGTTTATGGAGCCTTAAAAGTCAGTAAGGCAGGAGGATCATAAGAGAGTGAGGAAGTTTTTAACTATATCTACATTCTCAAATAGAAAAGCGAAAATAGTGGTCTGGAAAATACCAAAAGAGAAGCTTGCAACTACCAAGGTGAATACTGTATCATACTTGTACTATACAGTACCAGTAAGTCATCTATTCAGTAGCATGTTTGAAGGACTAGATGAGGGAGAGGATAGTCTACTGGTACTCGAGTCCTGGCACTTGCAGATTATGACCCTGCCCATGTTGGCAACTGATGAACTGCCGTGGATTTTCTCTCAGCTGCACCTGGTACTGTATACTAAACAGGGTACTCAAGTATAGTGCAAGAACGAATAAGTGTCAACTTTCTTGAAAGCGGTTTTTAAAGCTGTATTTCCAACCCAAGACCTGGCCAAATTATATAGAAAAAGTATAAATATGTTGATTAAGTAAAGGAGAATAAAAGTATGACTTTTTTTAAATTGTAAAAGCAAATAAGAGAATAGGAATACAGCTTTTAATATGTGAGATTTTGGTGTAAAACTATTGGTCTTGGCAGTGGAATGAAATATCTACCATACAATACAACATACTTACGATAGGCTGAATCAATAAGCAAACTCAACAAAGCTGTACTCCTATGCAATTTAGTACTGTACCAAAAAAGGTAAGGACTATTTCAGACCTAAGTGATGACTCAATTGGTGAAGAGGTAACCACTATAGAGGAGATTCAAGTTCAAGCTAGAGTTCCTTCTAGTTTGACTACTTTTATAGGAACAGAGTCTAAGCTTATTGGTAAATTATTGGATATATTAGGAGACAATAAGGCAGTAAACACTTTGGGCTGGACTGCAAAGATACCCTGTGGACAAGCTATTTGAAGATAGAAGAAGTAAGTAGCCACCTAGTAAGTATTATTCAAGACCAACTCTCAGGCTACCCCAAGTGGAAGGGAGGAGGTAGACCTTATTAATAGGCTAGAACTAGAGCTGGCTGAGCAAGAAAGACTGGAAGGAGGGGAGTAAGATATGGAAGTGGTAAAGAGTCATAGAGGGCAGGAAGTAGTGTAAGGGGGCAGGCCCAGGGAGCATGGGTGGCAAAAGAAGTGGGAACTGGATAAGACAAAGGAGTAGCAGGAGAGTCAGGAAGAGCAGGATGAGGATAATTTGATAGAGGCAATCAGGGGTTGGCCCATTCTATCCCACTACCAAACTTTTCATTTTTAGTATTATATTCTTGGTCAAGTTATATTCATTCGAGTATTGGCATTTAATATATTGCCGAGAACTAACAGAGATTTAAGCAATTTGCGATAGGCAAAAGCTTCTAAATTCTGGGAGAATAAAACCCAATAGCCAGGATTTTATTTGCTATCTGTAAGTTCTTGAGTTTCTTCAGTTTCAGCGATACAGTTTACAAAAACCATTCTGAAAGAGAACTTCAAGAGACGAGACTGCTATAGTTGCAGCCACTGGGGGAGTAGTAAGCAAGTTGGAAACCAAATTATCAAGAGTGAAAAAAGTTTGAGCAAAGACCATACAATTGCATTATCCAACTAAGAGAGGTCAGCACTGCTCTATCATCTGATTGATAATGAGGGAATGAAATATGTTTTGAGAAAATGCATTGCTGGTACTGGTAAGAGAATTACATGACAGAGTCAGGTATATGCAATTTTATACTATTGGCTGACTGGCATCCCTCCCCTTAAATATCAATCAGAGCTCAAAGATCTACCACTGCCTTATTCTCCAGAGACTGAAGTCAGACTAGTAGATTGTGCTGGTAAGACAACTGATATCTAGAAGATATACAGCGGTTGGACTACCACTAAATGGCTGCAGGAAATGGCCAACTACTATCAAGATATCCAAAAGGGAGTATATCAGGATAGGCATGAAAAAGAAGATATGATGGAATATCGATAGCAACCATTCTTACAAGCTTTAGAGGCTCTGGAGAGTGCAATGGTCTAGTGAGAGCCTGTACAGAGTGAGAATAGAGAAGAGTTTTATGTTATAAGTCTATTAGCTCTAGTATGATATAAGGATAACAGCCTATTATTTTGTTATTATTATTATTATAAATCATTAAGCTTATTTTTTTTATTTTTTATTTTATTTTTTTAACTCATATGTTTATTGCTTATGGCGCAAAAACATGTATGCACCTCGAGGTATAACCTACAAAAAGCGTTAATTGCAAAACATCCTCCATCCCCCAGGGAAAAGTCACCCCAAATCGCTCTAGTATGGGACCAACCACATGGTCCCGCGTCAATGCCTAGGTTCCTAGCCAGCCACAAGATAAACTAAGGAAATCCAAGTAACAGGAAGAGTAGGAAGCTACAAAAAAACCCACTGGCACTATCTCAGAACAAAAATCAAAATAAATTTCACCCAAGAAGTGCCCTTATAGGGATGTGTGGAAACCACAATTCAACATTCAGAGCTATGGGAGGGCCCTGGCTGGTAGGCCTGGTTGACCGCGCAAAGGCAGGATAGGCCAGGGGGACGGCCCAGGGAGATGGAGGGGAGGTAAGCTAAAGTATGTCAAACTCGAGCATACCGGTGAGTAGGGAGGTAACATCTGTGATGCCAGAGCCGAAGTCTGTAAAGAAACACCAGGCTCAGGCCCTGGGCAGGAGGAACCATAGTCACAAAGAGGATGTTCCTATGGTGGAAGTGAAGGGATGGCAGTAGGGTTCCAGCCGACCCAGAAGGAGGTGAGAAACGGAGCAGCAAGCTAATACCGAACCCCGGAAATAACAAGTGGTCACAGGCCTTATGCCTGAGTAGAGGAAGTCCAATAGCACAAATCTGATACCCAGACCACTGTCCAGTCTGCCGACTATAGGGAATCTGCTAAGCAAGGCCCAGTGGAAAGTGAGGAAGTGCAGGAGGAGGTCTACTCAGGGGGAGCCCTGGACAGAAGGGAGGACCCCCAAGAGGTTTAACTCTGCGCAAATGGTAGTAGAGGTCATAGGTAATGCCTGGTCAAGCAAGAGAGGAAGGGCAGAAGCCAAGCACCCCCTAGCGGAGGGGTGCTAGACCAGAAATTGTGATGATGGTTCTCTGGTATTAAATCGTTCCTGATTAGGAAATAAAATTCAATGACCGGAGTTGCAACAGAGACCGAGGGTGAAATCATTAAGGTTATAGAGGACAAGCCTATGAAGCTGAGAAAGGACATGATCGTAATGCCACATACTATGGGTTCCTGGTTCTATTTCCTAAATCTTTGTATCTTCCTCACAGGACTCCATTGCCCTTACAACTACAGCGAAAGAAAAAACAACACCGAACCTTTCGCTGAGCTTCTAGCTTATTGGTCAACAATCTTTTCTCACTGCCTCACCCCCTCTTTTGAAGACTTTTTAACAACAAATTCTCTCCTATTATTTGTTTTCTGTCACCCTTATCAAGTGAGTCCCTCAACCATCACCTCTGATGTATTCTAGATGCAGGGGCAGAGGCAGGGCAAGCAACAACCCTCTTGCCACCCCATTGTAACCTCCACACCAGCACTTCTGGCCTGCCTCACCAGATGACACACAGATAGCAGAAGGCCCTGCCTCTCCTGTGCAGACAGTCATTCCCCCTGCATCCTCCCCAGTCCCAGAAATCTCTGAGGACAAGAATTCACAAGTCCTTATAAAGGAGAACATTGATCTCCTCCTCAAAGGCTAAGAAGACACCGCCAAATGCTACAAATAAATACAATTTGCCTTCTCGGCTATGGAGAAACGCAGGATGGTTTTTCAGGAACGATATATCAAGGATGTGACTGAGCTCCAAGAACGGGTTGCCCCTCTCACTACTTGGTATTATTATTATTATTATGTATCATTGCACTTCTAGAGCCATGCAGGCTCTGAAGTAGCAACTAACATACAAAAGGTACCACCTGGTAGCATGTCCAAAATTTCGTTTCTTGCTATGGTTCTAGCAGCTTTTCATCGGGCACATCATAGGGCAAGTAATGAAATCCTCCTCTCCACCTGAAGCCTAACAAATACAGGAAACAAAAGTAAAAACGCTAAACAGCCCTGTTCCTCCACTGAGTTGCTGCCTGGTATGTGTGAAGGTAAGTGGAAAACTCCTGGGGGCTAGCCTGGCGATCATTACCACGGTTGAGGCATTTTATGGTTGTGGGAAAGTATGGCTTGCCCTCGATAGGGCAGCCAGATCTGCCACACATGTGGAGGTGAGGTGGATGTTCCTGAAAACTAATTGCGCAGTAGGGTGTTTCGATACATTGGGTAGGGTGGTGACCAAATTCCCGGCATCTAGAGTATTGAGTCTCAGGACCAAAGAAAAGGTAGCACTCCACCTGGAACTTTCTGCCCAAGAGTGAGAGGCTTCTACTGAAGGCTTTAGCCGTAGGTTACTTGCCTGCAATGGTAAGGACTATAGCAGATGCTGCTTTGTTGTTGCGCAGACAGATGTGGTGAGGCATCTAGGAGGGTAGGAGAGGTGGGTACTAGGATTAAAAGTCTCAATCTCAGCTTAGACTGTATGAAGCTGTGTAGTAGTGGGAATGCCATAAATAATGACCTTTTGCTAGATGTCATCTTTGCTGAGGCCAGTAGCAGTAGGAATTGTTCCTCGGATTGCTTCCTCAATAGTAAAATAGTGGTTCTTGAGATCGGTGGAGGTAGGACTATTCTCTTTGATAACTAGAAGAACATGATAGTTTGGGGTACACCCGATAGTTGAAATGAGCTTTTTCTTGATTGCTGTTTTGACTGGATCATGGATAGTAAGGTGGTTGATAGTGTCAGGTAGAGCTGTGCCATGTCTGTCAATAATAGTAGTACAGTCATGTTTTGTGAGAATGGCAACAGGAGGGGTTTTGGATAGTGAAGTAGTGGTGGGTTTGACTGGAGTACCTTGGCTGCTTTCAGGGTCCAGGTTTGTATTGCGAGAGGAGGAGGGGGGTTGAACTGGTATTGGGTATTTGATTATTGGAGAGGAAGTTGGGACTAAAGCTCTGCAACTTGACTGGTGAGTGATGTAACTTGACCCTTCAGGTCCTCTGTGTCTTTAACATAGTGTGCTTGAACAACCAGGAGGTAGGTCTTCATAGCCTTGAACAAGTTAGCCAGTGAGTTGTATTTAATAATAACTTCATTGAGATCTTCTTATAGTTTATCAACATAAGAGGAGAGGTTTTTGGGCTGTATTGTTGACCCGATTGCTATTGTTGAACTGTTTCCACAGTGTGGACCGGGAATGGGGTATCCTCATCCATCTGACTGTCATCAGCGGAGGTTGTGTGAGTGCTTTGAGTCGGTGCAAAGGGTGCTGCAAGAGGGTTTACAGCCCTCCTACCTCGGCCTCTAAGCCTATGAGACATCTAAGTTGTGGGATGAGGGACCCGGTTGATGAACAGTGATGGAAAACAAATAGTAGAAGATAATTTGTTGATGAAAAGTCTTTAGAAGGGGAAGTAAAGTGGTGAGAAAAGGTGGTTGATCAATAAGGTGAAAGAATGGGGAAAAATTTGATGTGATTTTTTCTTTCACTGTGGTTGTAATGGCAACGGAGTCTCTCCTCTTACTACTGAAGTTGCACAACTTCAAACTCAACTTCAACAGCAAACAACCACCTCTGCTCGCACTATCATCCCCTTACCAGCACCCCCAACACAACACACATGGGCCCAGAGAGCTGGTATGAGCTTGCCCATCAAACCCTCTATACCTCCACTGTGCAAAATGCCTCCTACCCCACCACTTATGAAACCCAACCGTACCATTGTTATTGAGAGACATGGTACAGCCTTGCCGGACAACACCAACCTCCTTGCTATCTGTGATCCAGTGAACACAGCCATCAAGAAACAGCTGGTCTCCAATATTGAGTTCATGCCCAACCACCATGTCCTCCTGATTACCAAAGAAAACACCACTACCTCCTCTGCCCTCCTGAGCCATCACTTTGCAATTGAGGAAGCCATCAGAGCCACCATACCAGCTGCTAGTGGCCACAGAAAAGACAAAGTCTGGCAAAAGATCATTATCCATGGTATTCGAATAACAGTTACCTTTTCTACTGTCCAGGTAGAGGTTGAGACTTTCACCCCTTCTACCCACTTCCTCTGCCCTCCTAGATGGCTTACCGTACCTACTCAGTGCAACAACAAAGCAGCATCTGCTATGGTCCTTACCATTGCTGGCAAAATACCTATATCAAAAGCCCTCGGTAGAAGCCTCTTACCCTTTGGCAAAAAGTTTAAGGTCCAGCACTACCTTTCCCTTGGTCTGGACACTCAATGCTCTAGGTCCTTGGGATTTGGCCACCAACCTATCCAATGCATCAAAACATCCCACGGCACAATTTGTTCCCAGAAACATCCAGCACATGTCTACGCCTGCGGCAGATGTGGCTGCTCCACCAAGGGCATGCCATGCCTTCATACAACTCTCAAATGCCATAATGGTGGCAACGATCACAAGGCCACCTCCCCAGAGTGTCCCACTTACCTTCACACATATCAGGTAGCAACTAAGAGGGGGAACAGGGCTGTTTAGAGTTTTTAGTTTTGTTTTCAGTATTTGGTAGGCTTTAGGGGGAGAGGAGGATTTCATTATTTGTCCTATGGCGTGCTGCTGAAAAGCTGCTGCAATCATAGCAAGAGACGGAATTTTAGACATGGTACCAGGTGGTACCTTTTGTATCTTAGTTGCCGCTTCATAGCCTGTAC
This sequence comes from Tuber magnatum, assembly GCA_003182015.1. NCBI lineage: Eukaryota > Fungi > Ascomycota > Pezizomycetes > Pezizales > Tuberaceae > Tuber > Tuber magnatum. Next base: position 92,327 of record PYWC01000045.1, read on the forward strand.
AGCTCCATAAGTGTAATGATACGTAATAATAATAATAATCATTCCTGACATTCCCACTACTATACAGTTTTATACAGTTCAAGCTAAGATTGAGACTTTCAATCCCGGTACCCACCTCCTCTGCCTTCCTAGATGGCTTATCACAGCTGCTCAGCAGAACAACTAAGCAGCATCTGCTATGGTTCTTACTATTGACTACAAAGAACCTACAACAAAAGCCCATAGTATGGGCTTCTCACTCTTTGGCTGAAAGCTTAAGGTGCAGCACTACCTTTCTTTTGGTCCTGATACTCAATTCTGTAGATGCTTGCAATTTGGTTACCACCCTACCCAATGTACCCAAACACTCCACTCGGGGATTTGTTCTCAAAAACATCCAGCCCACCTCCACACCTACAGCATATCTGGCTGCCCTAACAATGGTGAGCTATGTCTATATACAACCATCAAATACCTCAACTGTCACAACGGTCATCAGGTCTGTAACGTGTTCGGGCCAGGCCCTAGTCACGTAGCGGTACGATAGGAGCAGATGGCTTCGTGATCAACATGAAGCAAGCGCTGCTTACTAAAGGAGCCTTTGAAAGGGGTGTAATAGGAGATCAAAGAAGTAACCGTTCAACCAAGTATATTTAAGAATACTGTCTGTCGAAGTCTGCTGTTTCCATGGCAGGAATCAGAGGTCTTTAAATACAGCATATCGCTAATCTCCAGTATGAGCGATATTGCAAAACATTGTGTGTATCAACCAATAGCAGACGAAACGATACAAGTATCAAATGATACTGTAAAACCAAACATAAAACAATGTGTGTATCAACCAATAGCACACGAAACGATACCAGTATCAAATGATACTGTAAAACCAAACATAAAACAATGTGTGTATCAACCGATAGCACACGAAACAATACAAGTAGCAAATGATACTGTAAAACAAAACATAAAACCCTAGTAACTCATACCAGTTACACTCCCAAAATAAAATAACAATTTCACCAAAACAAAACAATCCAAGGAAATCCTAATAGCCTGTGGTTCCGCTATTCTCTGGAAAGGGCCCATCCTCATCATCATCGCTATCGTGCAGCAATCTCAAATCATCCTGCAACATCCATTCCGCACCTTCCAACCATCTCTCCAAACACTCTCCACATGGCGCCCCGCGCACAAAGCAACCTGACTCCCAGTGGTGTGGCAGGTCCACGAAGTTCCGTACTATCCGGTCCTCCCATTCCTCTGCCTCTACATCGATCCGTCCGCAATCTTCGCAGCGATCGATATAAAATATCTTCCAGTATGCGTCTTCTGGAATTATTTCTCGGTAAAGTAGGTACCCCAAAATGAGGTCTCGTCCCTTGCTGCTGACCTCTGCGTAGGTCGACATTTTGGTTTTCCTTTCTCGCGCAAGGGTAAGTTTGTAATATGGTGAAGAATTTTTGTAAGGGATTGAAGGTTTGGAGGTTAGGTAGTGTGGTCTGTTTTCTGCGATGGTTTAGGGGGCTGGTGGGTGGTATTTATGTTTCTGTGGTGACCTCGCTTAGGTGTTGGCCTCGCTCAGGTCCTCATGGGAAAGGGGTTGCTGCTTAATTTCGGTTTCTTCCGTCTCCATGCAACCATCACATTTTTCTGTGCTCAGGTAGCACCCGCTACTGAAGCGGGAAACATCTGACACTGATTCTCCCCACATTCGTCCCCTTGATTCTGTTTGTATTTCTAAGCATTTGTTGCAGATGTGTATGAATAGTCGGTGTGTAAAGATATCGTCTAGGGGTAATATCACGGTTTACCAACAGTCCCATTAGCTGATGGCGTAGTCTCCAAGGTACTTGCTCATAGTTTGACATCGTAAGGCGGTTGGATGGAGTGTTCTTTCCTTTCGCTATTGCCAGTACTCCACCTCGGCCAGCCAGGCTAGCTATGCCGCTTCATCTTCCATTACCCGATTCTCATCTTCACTGCTTTTGAAATTGCTTTCGAAGTGCGCTGACCAGAATCCGCCCTGTATCCCTTGGTCTGTGTCTGGGCACCCGTGTTGGATTTCTGGTAGGGTTGGGCTCCATGCCACCGTCATATGGTTTATCGTAGGGGGTAGCTCGTCCTCCGGTTTGTTGTCTTCCCACCATTGATTAACAGCTTCCATCGCATTTTCCAATCAATCAAGGGGTTTCCAGCTATTTTCTGTTTCCGGGTACCCCACCCATTTCACTAGGAACTGGTCACAGTCATATCATCTTCTGTGGTCTCGTATTGTTTCCACTTCCCATTCCGGGTTCTCGTTTACCATGATTGGGGGTGGTTTTGCGTGGCTCCTGGCCAGGAAGGAGACATCCTCGTTCGGGCAGTATCCTTTCACGCTGGAAGGATGACATGTCGCTTCTCGGTTTCTGTACATTCTGCCATCCATTTCTACTGTGTAATTTTGTGTGTACTCATCGTATCCGATTATCTTCCATGGTCCATCCCTTCGCGGTTGCAATTTCTTGCTACGTCCTGATTCCGTTGCAAATAAACTTCCCTATACCAGTAACAAATTGTCCTTCCCTATCAGTGTATGGTGTCTGTGTCGTTTTGCTGCCATTCTCGTGCTTCTAAACCGTGCCATTTTAATCGCATTGAATGCCGCCTTCCGGATTGCGAGAGTCTCGGACCATCCCGCATTCAAGTATGCCACTGTTTCTGGTATGGCATCAAACCAATTGTTTTGTCTGGCGTTGACTAGGTTTCGGAGAGCTGTATTAAAATCAAAAATTTTCCTTTCAACCTGTCCATTCGTTTCATGATGGCCTGGTGCCACCTTGATATGTTCAATGCCTAACGATCGACATTGTTGTTTCCACACATGTGACTCAAACCTTGGGTCCACATCGCTCACTTGAGATGTTGGGTAGCCATGGGGTGTAAATGTTTTGTTGCGTAGCAGTTCCCAGGTTGCTATTGCTGTTACTTGCTTCATTGTAGGTATAAGCCACGTGAATCCTGAAAACCTATCCATCGCAACCAGAATCGTATCGTATCCCCATGAGTTGTGGAAGGGTCCTACAAAATCAATGGCTATTGATTCCAAGATTTCTGATAGCAGGGTAATTGTTTGAGCCTTTTCTTCTGTCAATTTTGTAGGCTTCTTATTCACCTGGCATGTGTGGCACTAGGCTACATACACTCTAAAATCTTTACGCATTTCAGGCTAAAATAGGTACTCTGTTGCATACTGTAAGTTTCGTTCAACATTGTGGTGGCCTTTGTTCTGGATTTTGCTAATGACATATTCTCTTAACGTCGTATTTCCGTATGCGGGGCCTTTCGGGATATACAGGCAGTCTTCCCTGTATCTGGTTTTTGCATATAGCATTCCGTTTGCAACCTTGTAAGAGGACAAGTCTCCTGTGGAGTCTATATTCTCGTTTACCTTCTTCCAAATTAGTTCCTTTCGGTATGCTGCTACCATGTGTGCTCGGAATGTTCCGATTATTTCATGGACTGTCTGTAAGGTGTCGCGTTCATCTTCTATCTCGCCTCCTCTGGTTGTTTCAGGTAGGTCATCCTCCTCATTGTCTTCTAAGATATTGTAAAGCCCGCGCTGATATTCGGTCATTGTCGGGAGCATAACTGAGACTATTGTCTCATTGGTAAGGCTTTCTAGCCATTCCACTCGCCTAATAGGTGGTGGGCTATCAGGTCCTGGCATTCAGAATGCCACTATTGTCTCAATCGTGAGGTTTTCTATTGGTTCTGGCTCCTGCATCTGGAATGCCGGTGCTTCTGGGTTTAGTAATGTCAGAATTGCATAAGGCCTGGGCATTGGTTGGGCAAGGGTAGATGGTCCTTCTCCCACACTTATTGGTCTTCCACTCATAGTTTGTTGCCATTCCCAGTCCTTGATTTCGGGAGACTCCGGAGGGCTCGGATCGATTTCCGTACTTGGGAGGGTCCGTCCTTCACTAGGTGGGTAAGGGGTCAATCTTTCCCGTCGTCTAGGATGGTTGTTTGTAAATTTGATCTCGGTTTGATGATATGGGCAATGATCCACGTAACAGTGTGAGTAGTGTAGGGCACTGTGTTGGAGTTCTTCTGGTGGCGTACTTCGCAGAGTACACCAGTCATCCCAATCGTTTCCCGCAGTAATTGAGCAGGGGCTTTCGGGGGGTATAGGGGCCTCGTTGGGGTACTCAGTATAGGAGAAAGGAGGGGAAGCAGCGGAGAGCTCCTGCGTGGGCTGCATTGTGTTTGATTCTTGCTCGTAGACCATATTATCTGAGATGTCATCCAATTCTTTCGTATGATTGTGGACATAGAGTGGATTCAAGTCTGATTCTCCATCATAAATTCCGGAAAGGACATCAGCTAAATGGTTTGTACTTCCTGGTGCATATACTATTTTCGCATCGTATTTTCCTAACGCACTTAGCCATCTCACCTGTTTCCTGCTAGGGTTCTTAGCCGTTCACAGGTGTGTTAAGGGTTGGTGGTCTGTAACTATCATGAAGCAATTTCCCATTAGTACATTGTGGAACCGCTTAAGCACTTCCACTATCACTAAGGCTTCTTTATCGGTGGTCCCATAGTTCATCTGAGCATTGGTGAACTTTCTGCTGTGTTATGCAGCTGGTTGTGCCGTTTCATAAGTGGGTCCTTGTCCCACCCATTCTCCAACTCCTAAATCTGAGGCGTCTGTAACCAACCAAATTGGTTCCTTGCTTCATATGTCTATTGGTCGCATAACTTGTTGATCAATTATCCGCTTTCGGATCATCTCAAATGCCGTCTGGTGGGTCGTTGTCCATACGAATTCGGCGTTTCCCGTTAAGTCTCTTAGCGGTGCCGTCAATGCAGCATGGTGCGGGAGAAACTGGGCCACATAATTCACTATTCCTAGGAATCTTTGCAATTCCTTCTTGTTTTTTGGTGTTTCCCATTCTGCAATGGATGATATTTTCTGGGAGGAGGCATGGATCCCCTCATTGTCCACTATATGTCCCAATACTTCCAGTTTGTCCGCAAAAAGTACTGACTTCCTTTTGCTCACAAAGAATTTTGCTTTTCTGAGTCAGTCACATACTTGGCATACGTGTTTTTCGTGTTCCTCGGATGTATCTGAAAATATGAGAATATCATCAATGTATACCCATACAAAATGATGTAACTATTCCCTTAGGAGGTACTCTATTATTTGCATAAATGTTGCTGGTGCATTCATGTCTCCTTGGTGCCTTACTTTGCTCACAAATCCTCTGAATGGGGTTTTGAATGAGTTGAACTTAACACTGTCCTTGTCCATGCGTGTTTGGAAGTATGCATCGCTTAGGTCGATCTTACTCCTGAATTTTGCTC